>PVJD01009682.1:0-60292 GCA_004026545.1 Mormoops blainvillei
GGACGGTGGGGGCTCTAGGCAAACCCAGAAGCAAATCCTGGCTCTGAGATTTATTAGCTTGTGAATTTAGGCAAGTCACTTAACTCTTTAAGCCTCAATTGTATCATGTGTCACATATAAATTATAATATTCCTATCTCAAAGAGTTGTTATGAAAACAAAGTCAAAAACTTACTTATAGGGCTTAAGATTCTTCTTTAATGGTTCCATTAATTATTTCATCAGACCATGTTCAGCATTAACATTTGACCTTAAATGGATCAATAGGAACTTTCTTCTTTTAAGTTGGGGGATGAATTGTTGCAGCCCAACCCCCCATGGATGGTATGGTTTGAAGACACAAAACTCAGGAGCCATTAATGATGGCTCCAGCCACATGACAACACCAGTCTGTGGTGGGGAGGAAGAAAGGAAGGAAGGAAGGAAGGAAGGAAGGAAGGAAGGAAGGAAGGAAGGAAGGAAGGAAGGAAGGAAGGAAGGAAGGAAAAGAAAAAAAAAGAAAAAAGAAAGAAAGCTAGCTGACAGGAAGAAAGAACTCGGGCTGAGTGGCCAAGGAATGACCTGGCTGCCAGAAATCCCAGCTTCAAATATCCCTGAGCGCCTGTACAGCCGCTGCTCAGCTGAGATCTGGATTGTCAACTTTGGCTTGGACGTGTGAGTCGATAAAATACTGTTCTGGTCTCAACTATATAAAGTTGGATTGCTAGCACTTATGCCAGTCTTACTACAATGAAGATACTCGAGGTTTTGTGGCATCGTGGATTTCCTCACTCTGTGCCTACACTGTTCAAGGTGTAGACCAAGTGCAGGATAGCTTTTAACTTTGAGACTTGAATATTAAAACACAGAACTCATCTCGGGTGTTTAGTCCTCCCATCTAAGAAAATCTCAAAATGCTGATTGCCTGTTTAGAACAAGACAGTATAATTTAGCCTTAATGGAAAAAGTGATCAAATATAATTCTAGAAAGCGAGTTGGAATAAGTTGATGATTTTAAAGAACAGAAAATTTATGCCTATTTATAAGGAATCCATTACTTTAAGAATTCTGCAGAAGTTGAAGATTAATTAAGGTACGATTCTAAGAGAATTAAAGTGCCAACTTTACATTTTCCTCTTTGTTTTATTTCTAAACTAACTTTGTTTTATTGAACTTGGTGAGCATTTAATGTAATGACAACTATTAAATGGTATGTCCAAGTAAATTTCTTTCTTCCTATCATCAGTTTCAGTATATTTGATTTATTCAGCTACAAATACATACTATATGCTGAATTAATCTTAGTGTCATGCTAAAGATCAAATGCCAACTCATGAGTTTTTGAATAATTTATAAGTTCTTCTCCCATTAATCTCAACCTCCCACTTCCCCAGAAGGGATTATGCATTGATAAATAAATGTCTGGTAAATTACAGTGTAGTTGCTTTCCACAGGAATGTTGGGCTTTCATAATGTTTTTCAAATATTTTCAGGTATTAATGCCACTTATTAAAGGCCAAAATACTTAAGTAATCAGTTTTGAAAATAAGTCTCACTGACCTTACAATGGAAATAAAAATACTACTTAACTCCCACATTTTGGGGGGTGAGACATCACTTCCTAACTAGTATTACGTTGATTTGCGGTCATGGGTTAACTCCCTTAGTTGACTACCAAGTCACTGAGGGCTGCAAGCTTCGTTACTATTTCGTGGCTGCAGCAGCACTCTGACTCCGTGCTTTGGAAGTTGAAGAAATTTCACAAATGTTTGCTGAAGTAACAAATTACCTGCCAAACCAATCTATTCCTCATGAAATTAGAAAAATATAATGCTAGGAGAAACCTCTATTGTCTTTTCTCAGGCAATAACTATCTAACTTCTACTAAACTTGCCTCCCTAAATAAGTGAGCTTTTTTTAATGTTTACTAATTTGAGAGAGAGGGAGAAAGAGAGAGAGAGGAACACTGATGCGAGAAAAAAACATCAATTGCTTGCCCTCTGTATATTCCCACACCAGGGATCAAACCTACAATTTAGGAATGTGCCCTGACCGGAAATTGAACTCCCAACCTTTCGTTGCGTGGGACGAAGCTCCAATCACCTGAGCCACATTGGCCATGGTCCTAAGTAAGCAAATTTTACACTGCTGTATGTGTGACCAAAATACCAGAGAAAGTCTTCTTGCCTCAAATATCTATTGCCAGGAGTTTGCGCGTATGTGTGCATATACATACACACTTTTACGGCTTAGAATTTCTTTCTAAAGTGAGGGAAGAAAAGGTCACCAGTCACTCTATCAATCTGAGCTAGTCCAGTTAGTTATTTCCTGAAACATCAGGAATTAGGATAATGAGGGTTTATGAGTCAAATAAATTACATACATTTAATACTGACAGAAAGAGAAATCTACTTGTTCCTTTTGGAGGGACATCCGGCTATGCATGTGCCCATGCACACTAAACATTAAAGTGTTTATGCCTCTGACCTGGTACATGGAATGCTTATGCCTTCGATGTAATAATACAACTTTTGGAATTTGTTCTAAATAAATAATGTGAAAATTTTAAAAATGAGCCAAGAAATATATAACAGCATTTAAGAGAAAAATATAAAAACAACTCAAATAGTCAATAATAGGAAAATTACTCAAGATTTATATAAAAGTTCAATGAATGATTATACAGCTAAGATAAATGTAGAAAGAATACTGAAAATTGTGTTGAATGGAAAAAATAAAATTAAAAAATTATGTAACCTTTTGATAACAGCTATACACAATTCCAATTGTATGAAAACTGGAAAAGATGGTGAAAAATTACACATGCAATTGTCATAATCAGAAATCCACTTTTGTACCATTGAAAAATTATTTAAATAAGTAAAAACTGTTCAATTTGCAAAAACTTTTATATGAAGAGTGGCTAAAACTTATACTGACTAGGCAAATCAGAGGTGACCTGAACTGGTCACCCCAGGAATGGTTGGGGCAGCCCCTAGAAGGAATAGCTGGGAACCCCAGAGAACAGCAAGCACCGCAATTCAACCTAATTGTTTCACATGCCTGAAGTGTTTCCAATGACCTGCCTGAAGCACTTCAGATTTAATAATCTCACTAGGATTTAACCATAAATCTCACTGGTATATTCTTCCTTTTGGTTTCTCTAATGCCTTTGTGCAATAGTTTAAGAATTTTGTGATTGCCCTTTCCTGGGAAGAAACAATGACTTAGTTTGCATTTCCCCTCAGTCCAATTCCCTTTACACATTTAGCAGTTACCTTTGAATACATCTAAATTCTCTTTAAAAGAATGAGAAAGTTCTACCCTTGATTCTTTTTAACTAGAGGTAGTTTTGATGTGATAAAAATGATTCTTTATAATTTAGTTAATTACCATAGGAAACACACAATGAGCATTTATTGGGCCCCATTCTAGGTGTTTACCACAGATCAATTTTTTTTAGCCTCACAATTCTCACACTCTGTGGGTACATTATATTCCTCAAAGACAGAAACCAAGGATCAATGAAGCTTATTGCCCAAGATTTTACTATTGTGAGCAGAACCAGCATGTATATACCTACCATCTAAATGAAGAGCTACTCAAGAGAGGGGGGTTTTGGGGGATGAGGTGAAAAAGATGAAGGGAGTGAAAAGTACAGGTTGGCAGTTACAAAATAGTCACAGGGATGTCAAGTACAGCACATGGTACACAGTCAACAATATCGTAATAACTATGCATGGTACCAGGTGGGTACCGGGAATATCGCGATGGGGGGACACTTTGTAAAGTACATGATTGTCTAACCACTATGCTGTACACCTGAAACTAATGCAAAATAATATTGAATATAAACTGCAATTTAAAACATTAAAAAATTAAAATTAAAAAGAGCTGTTCAATCACTTTCAATACTACCTTTCTTTAGCCATCACTTTCCTCCTGTTAAAAACCCTAAGTCTTAGCAACATGGAAACACTGTATTAAAGAAGATGCCCTGATATGCAGCTGCTGGCTAATTCCAGATTCTTCCAAGTCTGAATTCAGAAGTAATTATAATAAGTGTATGTATACAGGTAAACCCCTTAATACTGCAAAATTTACCAGTTGCCGAAGATGCATTATTTGGCTTAATGTGAACCAGTTCCTTTGTCTCTGGTGTTCTTGAATCCCCTCTGCCCCACAGAGTTTTCTTTATAGTTCCAAAACACTACGAGCTGACTTTGACTCATCCAAGGGGAGAAACGTTACCTTGTTACCAAAGTCTGAGAGGTTCTTGAAAGAGACTTGGAGTCTCAAGATTCTTATTGTCACATGTTCTTCCTTACCGGGCTGATAAGTCAATACCCATATCGCATTAGGCATCGGTGGTGCTGGGAAACAAGCCTCCAGGCTGCTTTATTTCAGCCATCAGTAGCCAATGACCCAGTACTACGAAAATCTAATGCTTCTTTCTAACGCTTTCTAGTGCTCTTTTCTGCGGAATTGAATAAATTTAAGCACGTGCCCCAGCCTACAAATAAGTAAGTGCATGCCTTATTGTTCACTTTTGACCCTGGAGATTGACTAAGGCTAAACGCACACACCTCTACACAGGTTAGTAAAAACTAAGCCATAGTTTCTCAATTTCTTCTTCTTATGATTCTGTACTCTTTAAGTCAAAACTACGTTCGCACGCTTGTGTTATTTCCATACTAAAGCCAACAGTTTTTAGCAGTTGAAAAATCAGAACTCATCAATACTGTAGCCTCAAGCAAGGGGAATCCAGACAAGGGACAATTTCTAAAGTAGGCTCAGCTCGTTCCCAAGGAAACACTATTAGAAGTTCTTGATAAAACAAATTATTTAATTTAAACCTATAAATGGCCTTTCTGACTCTTTGTACCAATTAAGATCAGCATAGAATCCTAAAAGGATACAATCGATTCTCTAAGCGCAGATATCTGCCACAGGTAATAAAATTTGAAGTAAGATTTTCATTCTCTAGACAATGAAAGGTCACACACACACACACCACTGCCCTAGTTCTGCCTCCCCTACTCATCTGATCATGTCTATTTTAAAAAAGCTTTGCTTTTATAGGGTGAATCTGTCTTGAGAAAATTTACTTGCCATAATAATATTTGACATGATAAATCCAAATCGTTTACATTGCAGTATATTTATGCCTATACAATAAAAAACTTAATCGTATATACAGTTACCACATAATTGTTAAATATACCAAAGTTAAAATATTTTCACCATATGCAAAATTTTTCCCATAAATATTACAAAATAGGTAAGCTTTAAATGTAATTTTTTCTTTAGTTATTTTTACTTTTTTAAAAAGATTTTATTTATTTATTTCTAGAGAGAGGGGAAGGGATGGAGAGAGAGAGGGGGAAAAACATTCATGTTACAGAGAAACATCAGTTGGCTGCTTCTCATGCACCTCCAACTAGGGATCTGGCCTACAACCCAGGCATGTTCCCTGACTGGGAATTGAACTGGTGACCCTTTGGTTCACAGGCTGGCACTCAATACACTGAGCCACATCAGCCAGGGCTCTTTAATTGTTTTTAAAAGTACACATACCCACTCAAGTGTACACATACACTGATGCAGAGAGTATTAGGAGTTCTCAGGTTAAAGAGAAACAAGGAAATGGGGAAAAGGTGAGGGAACTGAGGAATTAGAGGGGAAAAAATGGACCTCGCAGTTTGACCCATTTTAATTCTGGCCCTGGGCATTCATTTATTCATTTAACAAACATTTTTTTAACTACCCTCTATGTGGCAGGCACAAGATCTGATCTCTGTTTAAAAATATATCAAGAGGCTATTTTAACTTGAATTTTCCCCTATTTTCATTGTTTTCTAATGACCATGGATAATTTCCTTCATTATAGTTTCTACTTTGAAAAACCAAGAAATAGATATTAAAGTTAATCCAGAATTAACAGAAGCTTAGAACAGAATTCTGTTGAAGGATGAGTAAGCCCACCTAATTCTTCCATTCCTCACTTCTCTCTTCTTTCCCCTTCATCCTATGACACTCCAGGGAATAGTAAATTAAAAAGCCTCTGCTTTCAGGGAAAGGTGTGTATATCAGATTACAGAAACGGCTTCAGAAAAGTGAGCAACTGTAGACTAGACTAGACCAGACCATAGTTCATCTGAAAGTTTAAAGCAGTTTTGACTTAATCATGGATTATAGTTTCTAAGTAAGAAGAGTCTGACTTTTCTGCAAGACATTTTAAGAGCTATTTACCTGACTGTAACATGCAGGGTTTAATGGACACGTTTGCAAAAGTCCCTTAGAAATATCCCAAGAAATTAGCTGTAGCTAACAGCTTGAATTCAAACAACATTTTAAAGAAAGTTTTGTCACAACTTGCCAACTGAGGGGAGTGAAGGGTAGGAAAAAGGAAAGTATAAATTGTGATTGGGACAATAATCATTAATAGAAAAAGAGTCAGAACAGCTGTTAGGGTGAACAATACATTAAAACAGCATTTGAATTAAAAATAAGGAACACTACAAAGAACTCTAGATTTTAGTCTAATGTTGAAAGTAATTTGTTCTCCGCTTTGGTTCATTTGCCCCTGTCATTCAGAGAGAAAAGGACAGGAATTAATGTCTCTGAACGTCATTTCTTTTTTGATCATAGAGGGTCTACTGTAAAATCAGGTCAACTGGAAAGGATTTCAGAACTCTTCCAAAATGAAATGTTTTAAATGCATAGAGCAAAAATGAGTACATTTCAAAGCAAAGATTATTAAAAAGCTGTAGTTTTAAAAGTAGATACAACCAACTTGAGAGAGCACTGGGGTTGTCAAATCTCTAGGCAATTTGTATACTAGGACTACAGCTCCTAAATTGGCTTTTGTGTTACTTCCCATGCCTTCTAAGATTGTCCTGTATAACTCTGTATGGAACATTCTGATCACTTCTCCTTTGTTTTCATATCTGCATTGGTAATATTATTATAATACAACTTGCATTCATTTATTTTTAACACTAATTCTCCAGTGTAAACTCTCTGAGGGCAAGAATATCATCTTATAGTCATTTTTATATTCTAACACTAGCACAGTGTTTAATCCATAAAAGATCTCATTTATTCAATGTTATTTAAATTCAATTTGTATGTTTTGTGTCCGGAATTACCTAAATTCTTCAAAGGCTAGAGTTGATGCCTAGTTAGAAGATTTGGGCACAATGTAATAATGACACAACTGAGCATGATATTGGTTGATGGTTTGTCATATATAGCCTTTATTATGTTGAGATACCTTTCTTCTATATCCATTTTATTGAGTGTTTTAATCATAAATGAATATTATATCTTATCAAATGCTTTATCTGCATCTATTGATAAGCTATGACTTTTATCCTTTGTTTGTTAATGTGGCATATTACATTGATCAATCTGTGTATGTTGAACCTTCCTTGTGCCCCTAGAATGAACCCCACTTAATTGTGAAAAACTGAAAACTTTTCCTCTAAAATCAGGAACAAGACAAGGATGCCTGCTCTCACCATTCTTATTCAATACAGTTCTGGAATTCTAGCCAGAGTAATCAGGCAAGAGTAAGAAATAAAAGGCATCCAAATTGGGAATGAAAAAGTAAACGCGTCACTTTTTGTGATGACATGATTCTGTATGTAGAAAACCCTAAGGACTCCACCAAAGAAACAGAAGAGACAATAAACAAACACAGTAAAGTTGCAGGGTATGTAATCAATGTATAAAAATCCACTACTTTCCTACATACTAACAATGAAACTTCAGAAAAAGAAATGAAAAAGCAATTCCTTTTGCAATTTCAACAAAAGGAGTAAAATACCTAGGAATAAACTTAGCAAAAGACATGAAGGACCTATATACTAAAAACTACAAAACATTATTAAAAGAGGTTGAAAAAGACACAATGAAATGGAAAAACATTCCATGTTCATGGATTGGAAGAATCTACATATTTAAAGTGGCCATATTACCCAAAGCAATACACAGATTTAATGCAATCCCCACAAAAATTCCAATGACATTTTTAAAGAAATAGAACAAAACACCATCAGATTTGTATGGAACCACAAAAGACCTCAAATAGCAAAAGCAAATCTGACAACAAAAACAAAAATCCAGAGATATCACACTACCTGACTGCAAATTCCACTACTGAGATATAATAATCAAAATAGCATGGTATTGGCAGAAAAACAGACACACAGATTGATGGAACAGAATTGAAAGCCCAGAAATAAAATCACATGTAAAAGGGCAAATAATTTTTGACAAAGAAGCCAAAAACACACATTGGAGAACATAAAACCTCCTCAAAAAATGATGCTGAGAAAATTGGAAAGCCACATGCAAAAGAATGAAACTAGATTGCAGTTTGTCCCCATGTACAGAAATTAATTCAAAATGGATCAAAGACCTAAATATAAGATCTGAAACAATAAAATACATGGAAGAAAACATAGGTACCAAATTTATGGACCTTGGTCTCAGAGAAGATTTTATGACTTTGACCTCAAGGCAAGGGAAGTAAAGACAAAAATAAATGAATGCAACTATATCAAACTAAAAAGCTTCTACACAGCAAAAGAAACTCACAACAGAACAAAAAGGTAACCAACCAAATGGGAAATGATATTTGCAAACAACAGTTCCAACAAGGGGTTAATATCCAAAATATAGAAAGAACTCCTACAACTCAACACCAAACAAACAATCCAGTTTTTAAAAAAATGGTCAAAGGACCTGAACAGACACCTCTCCCAAGAAGAGATACAAATAGGTAACAGATATGTGAAAAGGTGCTCAACTTCACTAGCTATTAGGGAAATGCAAATCAAAACTATCATGAGATTCCACCTCACATCTGTTAGAATGGCTATTATCAACAAGACAATAATAACAAGTGTTGGAGAGGTTGTGGAGAAAATAAACCCTCATTCACTGCTGGTGGTAATGTAAAATAGCACAGTTACTATGGAAAACATGAAAGTTCCTCAAATATTAAGAATAGAGTTACCGTATAACCTAGCAATCCCCCTTCTGAATATCTACCTGAAAATTTTGAAAACACTTATTCATAAAGATATATGCAATATGTGCACCCCTATGTTTATGCAGCATTTTTCAGAGTTGCCAAGACATGGAGACAACCAAAGTGTCCTTCAATAGATGGTTGGCTAAAGAAGATGTGGTACATATATACAGCAGAACACCACTCAGCCATAAGAAAATATAAAATACTGTCACTTGCAACATCATGGATGGACCTTGAGAATATTATGCTAAGTGAAATAAGTCAGTCAGAAAGTGTTAAGAACCTTATGATTTCACTCATATGTGTGATATAAAACTGAAATTCATAGACACAAACATTACTATAGTGGTTACCAGAGGGAAGGGAGTGGGAGGTAATAAAAAGTAAAGAGGATCAAATATATGGTGACAAAGGTTATTTGACTTTGCACAGGATGCAATTTACAGATCATGTATCATAGAAGTATACTCTTGAAACCTATATAATTATATTAACTAGTGTCACCACAATAAATTTAATTTTAAAAAAAAAAGAACCTCACAACAAAAATAATAACAGTGGTTACTTTCTTACTTTTTCCACTATATGGTTAGGAAACAACATATACTACCATATTTGATCTTCAAAGAAATCCAGTAAGACAAGATTTTATTCACATTTATGGAAAAGGAAACAAGCTCACATTTAAATAATCAACTCAGGACTACACAGCTGGAAAGTACAGTCTAGAACTCTACTCTCTCCTAACACGGTCCACTATCTATCTGATCCTTGTTCTCAGCACAAGAAGCTCAGTTAACTGAGCCATCTCCATCTTCCTGCCTCCATCTTCTTCCTGTACTAGCTGGTTTTCAACTAATATGGCAAGATAATTGTAAAACCAAAGCAAGCAAGGAAAACTGCTTAGATAAGTAAAAATAACAAATCGTAGGTAACTATTTCTAGTGTTCCAGATACCTCAAGCTCTGTAGATCTTTTATAAACTTTCTACCATTGTCCACATTGAGCATGGCTGGAGTTGTGAAATACAACACATATTTAAAATTCTTTAGCCAAAGGATTGATGAAAGTCTAACCCTCAGCCCACGCCCCTAGTGAATGTCCTAGATCTCTCATCCCTATTCAGCCCCACCTGATTTTCTTCCTATAGGGCATTGCTGCTAAATATGCATTGTTCTCTGATTGCCTTCTTTTTCTATTAAACATATGTAGATGCTTTTCTTTCTCTATTTGTCTATTTTCCATCCTCATACTGTAATCGAGCCCCCTTCTTTCTTTTTTTCCTCTCCATTTTACTAATGCCTTTCCTGCTAATTCATTGTCCTTACTAAATAATTTTTGGTTCTCTATTCTCTTCTGCAGCTAGTTCCAAAAATAAGAAATTGGAATGATTGTTACTTATATAACCCCTGACTAATGTATTGTCCTTGATAGTAAAAAATTTCCCCATCCCCATTCTATAGAGTTAATTTTTATCTAAAGATGTCTAAACAGTATTAAAATTTGTATTAGCTGAATGATTAGAGGCATAGTAAATGAGATCGCCTGGCTCAGGTCAGAATGCAAAGTGGGAATGCTGTCTCACAACCGTGACCTCCACACATAATCACTAAACACGTAGCCAACAAATATGCTCATCCAGTGAGTTTTGCTTCCTATTTTTTCTTACCTGGCCCTTTAGGAACACTTAAGAATATTGGTTTTAATAGTGAAAGGTCAAATTACAATACAGATAACATCTTCTCTCCTAAGATTTCTTACATCTCAGTTGAACTTGTTAAGAAGAAGGAGTTGCTAAAGTAACTATGATTCAGGAAATGTCATTTCAGCATGAAGCACTTCAGAAGTTTGGCAAGAATGCTATATTTAACACATAACATTGTCGCCTTTAAAAAGTAGAGTACATAACTATAGCTTTCAATGGCTCTAGAGGTATCTAGGCATCTCTGAGAGACTACTTAAAACAGGATAAGATTCCTCCAGACACATAGTAATTTAATATGTCTTTTCCACTTTTACATTAGTCTAATTTTCTATATTTATAGAGTGAGAGTAATACTACTATACAAGAGCATTAACTTTATTATCTTAAAAATCTTTCAACAAAAGTCTACTTTTAGATAGAATTTTGGGGAAATCAATACACACCCATTATAAATGAATTAGATTTATTTTCATTCAAGGTTCAAAATATTTTGAGAACTGCCATTTAATCCCCTTATACCCTCCTCCCTCACCCCCGCAATCACCACACTGCTGTCCATGTGGTAATGGAAAAAGAAACCTTTCAGAAACAAATAAAATAAATTTTTTCCTAAAAAAATATTTTGAGAACTAGACAAGGAAACAGTAATTGGAGAAAAGAAACGAAATTTGACCATGGAGTGATTTTCCATTCATAAACCAAAATGCATAATAGAAACAAAGTTAGATGTATTCTACTATTCTTTTTCTTTCTAAACAAACATTAACTAAATAACCAATCACTATAAAGAAATGCTAGCTTTTAGACATGCCAAAACACTAACTCGTTACTTGTGGTCAGCATGATATTTAAAACATTATTCATTGGTGAATCCAGGGTCATTCACTCACTAATTGTGTGATTCTGTACCTTCAAATCTGTATCATTTCCATAAAATGAGAAATTTGCAAATGATTATTTTCCCTCTGACAGTCTCACATTCCAAAGTGTTATGAACTGCCATCAAATTTCAATTCATATTCTATTTACTCAAGTATTTTTCTCCCAATGTATTCTTTTTTTAGTTTTGGGAATAAAGAGGAGGTAGTAATGGGAATTGGTAGTGACATTTTGATAACACTATGGCAAGACACATAGGAATGTCTGAGCTTTTCCAAATTATCTCAACTCCAAAAAGTTCCAAGAGAGCAACATGCACAAAGGCAAATCAAAATAACATTTTATTAATAACTACTCAAATACCAGATAGATTTGAGGCCTAAGTACAATCTTTTACTCTATCCAAATAAAAAATAGAACGAGCACATTCAGTTGAAAGGAATTGTGGAAAAGAAGGATAAAAGCAAGCCAGATACCTAGAACAGGGTACCTGAGTACACTGATTCATGTCTTTAAAGATACAATAGTCAACATTGTCTGTCTGCCTCTCTCTGTCCCTCATTCTGTCTCTATCTCTCTTTTCTCTCTGCCTTAAAAAAGCATACCTGACCTACACATCAGTTGGTTGTTCTTGAAACCATACAGGTTTAGTTACAGAGCTTTAGGCTCCAATTTTCTCCAGTGGAAGGAGGTCAGTCGATGTCCATGTAACTTCCTCTGTGTCCGCTCCTCTTTTTCCTTCCATCTCTCTTTACCCTTCCCTAGGTATTTGGTTCCTACCTCCGCTAATTGTGAATTACAGCTGTCTTTCAGCCAATATTTGGCATTTGTCTGAGGGGTCAATGTCACCGCCAACTTTCTGAGTCAGATGTGGATAAGGGAGCTGGTTCTTTTCACCTAACCAATGTGGCTTAAATTCTTAGTCATGCTCTTTAGTGCTCATCTTAAATGTCACGTTCTCAAGGAGGCTTTCCTGGCCTTTTGATCTAAATTAAATAGCTTTGTGTCTTTTGCTTCCTTTGTATAATACTAATCACATAGTTATTTGTTTAAAGACTGCCTTTCTTGTTAGAATGTAAGCCCTATATAGCCAGGCAGATGGCTGTAAACCCCACACAGCACATCTGTGCTGGTTAAAGGTCCCCCTTTTCCCAAGCAGATGCAGCCCCTGGCCAAGGCACAGGCTAATCAAGGGGAATGCTGCCTGCATTTCGGCCCCACTCACACTCTTGGCAGAAACCTGCCCAGTACACAGTGCCCTGAAGGCAGAGACCTCATCTGTGTTTGTACCATTGTGTCCCCAGTATCTCCCCGTCTGGCACCTGGAAGATGATTAATAATTATTTACCAAACTGAATTTTAATGCCTGAAATTTTGACATTTGAAAGGAAAGACCAAATTATAAAAATAGCCTTTTAATTAATCTGCCTAATTAATTACATACGTCTTTCTCTTTTCATCCCCTTTGAAACACACACATACAGTCTTCACGAAGTGTAAGTTTTTTTTTGCTCTAAGCCTGTAATTCTGAGTTATTTGCTTATATTAGTCTTACTACTATACCATAGCTTTACAATGAAAGTTTCAGAGGTAAAGTGGAAGAAATTATGGATGTTAACAAGTATGTTATTACAGGTCAAATTTTTCTCTCCTGTTAATAACTATTAATATATTTGTTAAACATTTATTCTCTATTTTTACCACCATGTCCCAAACAGTTGGTAAAGCTCACCTGCATCCTCTTGATAAAACTGGGCCTCTAATTAAGTATGGAGACTAACTACTATATCTTGGAATCCTTAAAGCAAAATATTTTACTGCAATCAGGATAGAGATTTCTATCCAAAACGTATACGTGGGAGATAAATACATAAATAAGTTCCAAACAGTTAATTAGCCCCAAATAAAACAGACTGCCTCAAAAAATTAAGGTACTTGCCATGGCTGGGTATGATCAAGGAGAAATGAGTTAGCATTTGTCACAGATATTATAAAGAGATTTCTGCAGAGGGGAGGAAATTACATGGTGAGCCCTATTCTCAGCATTTCCTAAGAGTGCAATTTCTGCTGCCAAAAATGTAGCACTATCCCTGTGAATGCAAATTACAGGTATTTTATTAATTTGTTATCCTTTATGGACAACAGAACGTAATAGAACTGCGAGGAATACATTTTGTTTTAAGTTCACGGTAATAGTTATGAAAATCCCAAGATTAGTTTGGCTTATTTATATATCCGAAGGCACTACTCATACCAGGGTTGCAACTACTAAACTTAGAGACCTTCTAGAGCTCAGATTCCATGATGGTTCCCTGTCTACCCAGTGAAGCAGCTGTACTGAATCTTGATTCCAGTGTTTGGGCTTAGAACCAGGGTTAAATGCCATACCTACCACTAACTAGCTGTGCATGTCCTTGAGTTAAGTTACTTAATTTCTCAATGCTTCATTTCCTGCTCTGAAAAATTAGGATAGAAGTAATGCCAAAAATTGTCTGGACTATTGTGAGAAGCGAATGTATACATAAAGTACTTAGAATCCTGAGTGACACAGGTAAATACTTAATAAAAGTTAACCTTACTCCCTTGAGCAATTTTCTTATCTTTTCTGTGTCTTACTTTTCTCATTATAAAGCATGTACAAAAATAACATCCCAACCTTAGAAAATCACAGGAGAGATGTAAAAATGCTTTGGAATATACCAGCTTCTATGCAATTGCTAGGAGGGGATAAAACTAATATTATGAGCTTTAAGCCAATTCTTTCCTTTCTTTCTTTTTTCAGTTGCACAGTTTTTAAACTTTTCTTCAGAGAAATGTTTTCACTGAAAAGAGCTAGGAATGTTACGTTGAAGTAGACAATATTTGTAGAATAAAGGCATTCTTGCTGGTAAGCTTCTAGAGATGGGTTTTAGCATTTTTCTACATATAAAAGATTGAGGCATTTGCAGTATTACAGACTGAAGTAAAACCATGCTACACAAAAATATAAAAGCATTCTTTCAGAAGCTGAACAAGTCTCTCATTCCTGGAGCTCCCTCTATTTACATCCGCAAGTATTTCTTAGTGCATAAATTCATGGAACAGTCTACCGAAGGCGCAGGGAGCAGAATGACCTCCAACAAAGACAAAGAGCCACATCTTCCCAAAATAGTGGAGAGAGGACAGAAGAAATAAGCAAAAGCCTCTATGAATTGCTCCCAAAGGTCTGCTTGACCTTTCATGTTCAAGCTGCTGAACAGTGCATCCCATTTCAGTTTTTCAAAGAAATCTTAGAATTTCCCGAACTAGCATAACTTAGAGCCAAAACTTAAAGGTGAAAATACAAAGTGTTGCACTTAGACCAAGGAAAGGATTACCTATGTGCAGGATGGGTGAGTCTTAGTTCAATAGCAGTTCATGTGACTAAGAATGAGGAAAGGGGTAAATGGTTTACAACCATAACATGTGTCCAACAGTGTGATATGCTAACAAATTAATTTAAGAAAGCATTTTTAAGTTATTATGTAATTTTTATTATTTAAAAAAGTGAGAAATGGCTGTTGTAATAAAGTTTGAAAGTATTTGAATATATATTTTTCATATTTATATACTGAGTTGGCTCAAAAGTCCATATGGTTTTTTCCATAAAATAAAAGACACATTTTTCATTTTCACCATAACTTTATTGATTTGGATATTTTGAGTACATCTGCTATCTCTAGCTATTGGTTTCTAGTGGGTAGGAGCCAGGGATGCTGCTAAATATCTTCCAATACATAAGACAGCCCCAGAGCATAGAATTATTGGCCAAAATGCCAACAGTACCAATAAACTTCGCAAACCACTTTTGACACATTCGATCAGTCACACCACTTTCTCCACACACTGCACGAATCTTTTTTTTGTTTGTTTTTCACTTGCATTTTTACCTTTCTTTTTTAAATTATATGTTATTGATTATGCTATTATAGTTGTCCCAGTTTTTTCCCTTTGCTCACCTCCACCCAGCACCCTCCACTGCCTCAGGCAATCCCCACACCATTGTTATATCCATGGGTCATTTGTGAGTTTTTTGATACTCCATTTCTTATACTGTCCTTGACATCCCCATGGCTATTCTGCAACTACCAATATGTACTTCTTAATCCCTTCACCTCTTCACCCATTCTGCTACACTCCCCTCCCATCTGACAACCATCAAAACACTCGCCATATCCATGACTCTGTCTCTGTTCTTTGCTTAGTTTGTTTTTTAGATTCAGTGGTTGATAGATATGTGTTTACTGCCATTTTATTGTTCATGGTTTTGATCTCCTTTTTCTTAAATAAGTCCTTTTAACATTTCATATAATAATGGTTTGGTGATGATGAACTCCTTTAGTTTTTCTTCTCTGGTAAACACTTTATCTTCCCGTTGATTCTAAATGATATCTGTGCTGGGTAGAGCAATCTTGGCTTAGGTCCCTGTTTTTCATGACTTTGAATATTTCTTGCCAATCCCTTCTAGCCTCCAAAATTTCTTTTGAGAAGTCAGCTGACAGTGTTAGGAACTCCACTGTAGGTAACTAACTGTTTTTCTCTTGCTGCTTTTAAGATTCTGTCTTTATCTTTAATCTTTGACATTTTAATTGTGATGTGTCTCACAGTAGGACTCTTTGCATCCATCCTGTTTGGGGCTCTCTGTGCTTCCAGGACTTGCATGTCTATTTCCTTCACCAAATGAAGGAAGTTTTCTTTCACTATTTTTTCAGATAGATTTAAAATTTCCTGCTCTTTCTTTTCTCCTTCTGACGCCCCTATGATGCAAATGTTGGAATACTTGAAGTTGTCCCAGAGGCTGTTCACACCATCCTCGATTTTTTAAGTTCTTTTTTCTTCTTATTTTTCTGCAAGGTTGTTTTTTGCTCCCGTATGTTCCAAATCATTGATCTGATTCTTGGCCTCACCCACTCAGTGAGAAATTCAGGAGCTAGGCTCAGCTCTTGCTCATTTGAGCAGATTTAGGGAGGTCTGAAGCCTGCACCTAGCCCAGACCTTCATATGGAAAAGCCACTGTTACCAGGGTGGGAGGATTGCTTGGGTGGACCCATAAGATGGATGGGGCAGAGACTTAGGTAATCATCAGGGCTGACTTACAGTGTGAGCCAGGTTGATGGAGATTCAGATATGTGCTGCCATGCTGTGGCTCTGTGTTGGGGAGGGGTCAGAACAGACACAATGGCCAGTGGCCGGTATCTGAAGTTCCCTCTGGGAGGAAGCTGTCCCTCAGCTCTCGTTCTGAAGCCAGATACTTCAGTTCTTCACCGTATGCCACTGGTACCCTGCAAACTGCCACCCTGGTGCTGGAACCCAGAGGAGTGAATCTGAGTAAATCTGTGTGCAATGCAAGGCCCTTTAAGAGGAGAGGCCTGAGAATCTCACAGTTTCTTCTGCCAACCCAACCCTCACTGGTTTTTACAGCCAGATGTTATAAAGGTTTATCTTCCTGGCACCGGAACCCTAGACTTTTTGGTCTGGTGTTGGGGTAGGATCCCTTACTCTCGACATATCCTGCTGTTTTATATCCACCACATTTAAACCTACATTATGTGGGTTTGAGATCAGCTGGTTCCATATCTCTGCATCTCTGCCCCTCTGTCCCTCCTACTGTCTGGATGAATGTGGTTTCTTTAATTCCTTAGTTATCAGACTTCCATACAGCTCAGTTTTCTGATGGTTCTGAGTGATGGTTGTTCTATATTTTAGTTGTAATTTTATTGTGATTGTGTGAGGAGGTGAGCCACATTTACCTACGCTGTCATCTTGACCAGAAGTTCCGTTTTTACCTTTCTTGAAATAATAAAGCATAATACGCCAAAAATGTTGCACATTTTCTTCAATCTTCAATATTAAAATGGCTGCACAAAAATTCACAAATTTTGATGTTTTTTTAATGCACACTGATATGACAGCTGTCAAAATATAACCTAACAAAATTGTTTCGAATGAACTTAAAGACAGCAAAGAACTACTAGAACCATCATATGGAAAAAAACCAAATGAACTTTTGGCCAACCCAACACATTGTTATATACACACATGTTTTATACATACACATACACAATACAAAAATTATCCTAATCTCACAATTTGGAAATAACCCAAATAAACATTAGACTTTAGATTCTAAACTCCATGAGGGCAATGATCTCCACATAAGGATACTCAAAGACACATGATACTTGCCCTTAAATTGCTTAACTGGGACCCCTTTCCTGTGGGTCTTTCCTCAGATGTCTTATTTTCAGACAGCCCCTTATCCCTCTATTTAAATTTTCCCTCCAGTGCTCCCTGTTTAATTTTTCTCCATAGTACTAATCACACTTGAACATATATATTTAATAGTCACATTTATTCATATGTAACATTCATTAAGAAAAGTAGCAGATCATAAGTGATTCACTTGATCCCATATTATATATTTTTCTAATTTATTTTGTTTATCATTTCTAAACAAAATGTTGGGTTGTTATGATAGTACCAGAGTTTAAACAGCATCTGACACAGAACAAACAGTAAATATTTGCTGACTGAATTAATAAGTGAAGAGAGATTGAATAAAAACACACTGCAATGTACCTTTCTCCTAATAATTATAAACTATTCTAATTAGTTTAATTGGTTTTAGTTGGTTTAATAACTATAAAGCAGTCCAATAAGAGAGGACTGGCCAAATACATAATCTTTCTTCTGTAAAATGAAATATTTGTATCTCCATAGTTAGCGGCATGATGTTTGTTAGATATTCAAAGTAAGTTTGTGAAAGAACATACATAATATGATCCCATTTTCTATGTACATATATGTACACAGTTGTATATTGATATTTGTACATAATATCTGGTATTATGCTACATGCTAAGGACAAAGATGAAAAAATGTATACTCAGGAAACAGACATATAAAAAGAATAATGATGCAGTTTGATAAACACTGTAATGAATGTACAGCATGGGGTAAAATTAGGTTTACAGTTGTGAGTCCATGAAACAGAGTTTATTTTTGTATTATTATATATTATTATATTATTTTCCATACAAACAACTGTAAACATAGCTTTGCCCTACCCTATATGCACATTTCTTCTGCTTTAGGAAATGTCTGCCTTCTTGAGAAAATTAGTAGAGAAAGATGCGAACAGCTATCTCCTTAGAAAAGGCACTTTGGTATGTGCATGCTGACTTTAACACCCAAGCTGCCGGGGAAAATGGTATCTTGTTGACGCATGTGATCATGCAATGTTCTACTTACCATTCAAAAGCAAAGCCACTATTTCTGAATTATTCACAATCACAATGAGATTTTGCAAGTGAAATATAGATTATAACTGCTTTGATATTTTTATGTTTGCCCTGATTATAAAAGGGGGGACCAAAAACAATGGAATTATCTTCCGGAACGCAGACCCCTTGTAGAAGAGGCTTGTCCCGCTAGGTGAGTGTTCTAGGAACCCATCTGTATCAGTGTACCAGCTGGCATTGTTGTGAGAGGCTGTGTGAATTTTTTTTGACAACTCTTTCAACACACTTGCCGGTTTCACGGTGTGTGATTTATGAGTTCACCTGCCCACACCATGCTGAGTGTTCAGCAGTCTTTGACCAAAAACAGCATGACCCTCATAGCCCACTCTCCCTATTCACCCAATCTTGCCCTGAGCAACTACTTTTTGTTTCCCCAGGTGAAAAAATTCCTCAGAGGGAAACATTTTGCCAATATGGAAGAGGTGAAAAATAAATAAATAAATAAATAAATAAATAAATAAATAAATAAAATTCAATGAGTTCAAAAACTGTTTTGAGCTGTGGAAAAAATGTCTCAATAGGTATATTGCATCAAATGGGGAGTATTTTGAAGGTGACTAAAGTTTAAACATGTAAGAATAAATACACAATTTTTAATAAATAAATGCCAGTGTGTTTTTGGGGGGGTCCCCTCTTGTAGATTGGGAACAGTGTGGAAATCAGAGAATTGCAAAGAAGCACATTTCTGTTTCCAGCACACATTCTACTTCATGGTGCTATATTTGCTACAGTACTGATCTCCATAAGGTTGTTGTTTTTTTGTTTGTTTGTTTCTTTTTTTTTTTTGGTCTTTTTTATTCCCGCTGTCCATTTTATACCAAAGAAAACAGAGACTTGGAAACTCAATCTGACACAATCCACCCTGTTTGTCATCAGTGCAATGTGTCATTTGCAAGTTCATCCAGTATCTTCCATTACAGGGTGGGGAGCAACTAAAAATAGCTGCAGAACTTGACTCTAAGCCGCTTGCTGGGAAGCACTGAATTTACTGCATGACTCACTGTGGCATGTAAATTCTTGGGAGAGCTCTGATAAAGCGGAGTCTTTCAGCAGCGGAAGGGGAGAGAGCCTTTTAACAAGTTGCTTTGACTGCTGAGAACTTCCACTACTTGGGTCTTTTTGTGAGAAAGAGCAAATTTGTGGTAGGCAATACTCCAGAGCATCAGTGAGTATCGTGTGGCTAAGTTTCTCTCATGCAGCTCAGATAACAAAGTTGGATGCATTCCATTAAATAAAATTTACACTGTGAAATAAGCTTTGGTCATGAACAGCACCGCTGGCTTAGATAGCAGAGCCGAGGCTTAGACAGCCTGGGAGCACTTCATGGGGTCTTCACTTTAATTCATTCCTATATTATTTATTATATTAGTCACTAGTGGACTTGTATCAGCAAACCATCTCGGAATACCCCCAATGGATACAATTCTCAGATACACACTGAAAAATCTGAAAATAAAATAAAACTATTAATAACAGGAAAATTTTATTCAGCTAGACACTGTGCTGAGCCCTTTACTTGCATTTTCTAATTTAATTTTTCACAAACACTCTACAAGATATATTAGCTTATTATAACTGAATTACATTCAGTTACTTGCCCATGGTCACAAAACTAGTAATCATGATAGTATTCAGCAATTGGATTTATTTTCTTCCATTTTAATTTCTTGACCACCTGCTATGGTAAATAAAAAAAAAAGTAATATCACATCACTTGAGTTTTATAAGAAGATTTTTCACATGTTCCTGTCTATGTAAATAGGACTAATAATTCAAACTTTATATTGCACTCCTCTGGAATGAGAATTAGGAGTAAAGAAAAATCTTTCTTCTCTAAACTGTGAAAGAAGAGACATCGTGAATACTCACCATTCTCACGTGAGGTTTTAAAGGTGGAAAAACATAAAGTCCATCTTTTTAATATTTCAAAGTTCCAGTGCTCAAGCACATTCTTTTATGAAATAGCTTATATGTGACTGTTTTGAACCACAAAAAATAGGAATTCCGTCTAGGTCAACCCACTGTAGAACACAGCTTCAAGGCTGGGAGCCAGGCAGACGAAGGTTCACGTCCTGGTTCTGCCACTCTCTAGGTCTGCGACCTTGGCACATGATTATTGCTCTTAGTCATAGGTCCTTTCATTGTAAAAGGGACTTATGAAGTGGCCCCCTTTGTGAGAGAATAATGTGTACAAAGCACTTACCAGAGCACCCATCCCACAGTTGGCAGTCAAGGATGTTCTAAAGTGACCATTGTATATGTTATTCATTTATTTTCAAACCACGCCAGCAAGCCACCAACCCATGCCTCTTATGTTACCTCGAGTCCAAGAAGATGGGCTTAACAGCCCTCATTTGCCACACTATCCCTTTTTTCTGTAAAATAAGTGCCAGATTCACTTACACACCAAAATAAGATTCAACACTGCACTCTAATTTATTCTCTCATGCTATACCTAAAATTTGTCACAATATACCTAAAATTTGTCACAATGCATTCTTATATTTATATCTTGGAACATCACTCTCCCCTTTTTGAGAAGAATAATTATTTTTTTCTAATTTGTCTGTAAAGAAACAGCAAGCGAAGAGCATTCTTGAATGTATGGTAAGACTAGTGATTTCAACGCAAGGAATTTTTAGTACGTTATGTAAACACTATCTGCAATATTTATCTATTTTTATGTTTATAATTATTTCCTGTTTTAGTTATTTTGCATAAAAGAAAAATACATATCTTTGTCTTTTAAAATAAATATGCTAATTATCTAAAATCTATGTTTTTTTAAGCATAACCTAAACCTTTTTTTACCAGAATTGCAGAAACAATATAAATGTTCTCAATGAATGGTTGAATGATAGGTGAATTTAAGTTTTTCTTTTGTCCCAGGAGTGTCACGATTTTGATACACGCTTAATATACTTTCCTGACTCTATTGTTCCTTTACCTCCTGTTCCACTTCTGACAACTCTGTGGTCCCAGTATGGCTGTTTATCACAGTTGTCCCACAAGCACCAAGTTTGACATTTACCACACACAAGGATGATTAAATCCTTCTTCTCGGGAACCCAGTGACTCGACAAAGGGTTAGTCCTTACATCTAAACTTAGCAAGTTAAAATCCTCACTCATCATTTTCTAGCTTGAGACTGTCACCATCCATCTTTTCCATGGTATCCTACGATCCCACCTAAGAGTGAAGCCCACTGAGAAGCCAGAGAGAGAGAAAGGCAGAACAGCAATGAGATGGAGAGAGTCAGGACAATGAATGCATCATTTGAGCTCCTAAATTCAGCTGTACCTGAAGTCTACAAACCTGTGCTCTTCTCAGTTATACCAGCCAATGTTTTTCTTTTTATTAAAAGCAAGTTGAATTGAATTTCTATTACCAGCAACCATACATATATATGTATGTATGTGTATATGTCAACAGCGGTGTTTTAAAAATTATAGGCTTTATAGTTAGATTAGACAACAAAGACCTGTTCTAGTTCCCTTGTTTTCTAAAGAAACTGAGGCTCAGGGAGATTAAAGTGTTTCTCACAAATTGTTCTTCATTTGCATACTTGAGATCAGAATGCAGACTTTATTTCTCCTACAGGTTTTATTCCCCCCAAATTATCTACAATATCAGTAACACTATCAGGAATAATTAGTACCTAAGAGAGACATTAGAAATTCTCATGAGCAAGTAATGAGGAGGGGGGGAATGAAGGGCCTGTTTTCAAGTTGAGTTTAGAGGTGTTTTGTATGTTGTGGGTTTTGTACTTTTTCAGACAAGGTTAAGCTAATCAACAAATTAGAATTTTCTGTTTCTTTTATTACTACACATTCCCTGCTCTTGTGCTGCACTGAAAATGAAAAAGAAAAAGAACACTATATGAAGTGGCTTATTTAAATATAAAATATTAAGCAATATATTATAGAGAATGTGCATTGATCTAAAGCACCTGAAAAGCACTATACAACGTTTCACATACAAAACAAAGATGACTAACGCATACTTACTGTAGGATCTAGCTCTTTAAATGTTAACACTATATAATAATACTAATGCTAGACAGTACCAAGTCCAAGTTGGAGTCGGTGTGTGTTTGTGGGGAAAAGAGGAGTGGAGTGAGCACAAAGGAGATGGAGATAAATTCTTCCTTCAGGACAAGGGGGAACTGTCTTGAAAAAGTGACCTTTGAGCAGGCTTTGCCGGAGAGTGGGATTCAAAAGCAAGAGCTGGAAGCAGGCTGGAACAAAAGCTTCCAGAGGTAGTCAGCGGCATGAGCACAGAAGCTTGAAAATGCAGGGTATGTTTATACACACAGCAGGCACACATCCACGAGTGCAGGCGAAAGATAAGTATGTAAAACCAGCTAGTGTTAGGTGAAGAATACCAGGAGAAGAACTTACTATCTTCAGTAGGCTTTTAGAATTCTCAAAATATCAAGGAGTTTAGGGGACTAATACAATGAGTTCCATGCAACTTGTCAGAATGTTAAAAATACACATTTCCAATTGGGGCAGAACAGTTTCTCCTTCCACCATTTTATGTTCCAGCATTAAAAACTTTGAATTGAACTATAAAAATATTCAGCCCATCACTGCTTATATTAGAAAAAAAGTATAAATTATCTACATGTCAAGCAGCAGATTGTCAAATAAATTATTAATCAATACTATCCAAGCAAATTCACATTGTATAAGAATATTCAGTGAGAACAACAATGTTCATATGTGTTGTGAAGTGGGGAAAAAACAGGTTACTAAACACTATATACAGAATTAATCTGTGTGTGTGTGTTTGTAAAGCAAACTTATACTCCGAGGCCATAAATGCCAGATGGTAAGACAAAAATATATATATTACAAATGTTTTTATTTTCTACCCTTTGCTCATTTGTGCTTTAAGCAGAGAATACATATTATTCTTGTAAAGCAAAAATATATATGTATATGTATGAATGTATGCATGTAGAAGGCTTAATTCTTTACCTGAGAGAAAGTTAACTTAAAGTAGACACTGCTATTCAGATGTTCGCTCAGAAAGTAAATGAGGTAGTAAATAAATGAATGCCTTCTTTTTCTGAAATAAGAGCTCCCATGTGAGAAACTCTCTCCTCCAACTACACAATTTAGTCAAACCCTTCACAAAACAATAGTCACACTTAAATTTGTTTAATTCTGAGGCGATTCTTAAGTTAGCATCAATATTTAGGTCAAAATACATGTAATATTGAACTGTACTGTAATAAAATTTCACATAATATGTATTTTAAATAACTAGAATAAAGGGATTAAACACTTTCATTTCCTTTGGACATTGCCTCACAAGGGCCTTTCGAAACTATCTAATGATTATTTCATTGAAACTGCAACCAATTGACATCATCTTATTCATTGTGTATCAAATGTAAATTACATAAGAGCTCAATTTATATAATTTTGAATAATGCATTAATGATAAGGCCTGGAGCAGGGGCTGATGGTGGATGGTGGCGTTTGGCTGAGCACTACACAATGACCTATAGGGAGAGAAAGTCCCTCTCCATGCTAAGTCTACATCTTACTGGTGCCTCATCCTCTTGGCACAAGTAAATAGGGTGTTTCCCAATTTGCTTCCCTTCACCTAACATGCATCTTTGTGGGAGATAAAACACGGAGTAATATTGACTGTCAAACAAACAGCCAATATTATCAACACTAATCCAGCATGTGTGTCAACATTCTGTAGCTTAATAATGAACCAGCAGCAAAGGATGCCAGGACTTATTAAGGACACTAGACCGTTGACCCGGCAGAAGTGTAAGCACATAAGTGGGTTCACATCAACAAAAGGTTTCTTCAGCTATGTTCCTGACTTTCTGCTCTTTACAGAAAGCTGATGCTTTTGGCCTTCACGGGTACCTCAGAAGCACTGATAGCAGAGCCCTAGCCACAAGAAATTAGCTTTCCATTGGGCTTTGGTGGGCTGCAGGTATTTTCTGAAAGTCCCCAGAGGATTCTAACTCAGCCAAGGTTGGGACCCCGGTTCAATGTTAGGCTATGTCTATCCACATTTCAGACATTAATGTCTAATTCTTCTTAAACAAATTTTTTTCTTTTTTTCCATAGACATTCAAGGAAAGTCTACAGCTATCCAGACAACCCAGGATAACATTAGCATTTCCTTTTCAAATGTGACACAGTTCCCCTTTCCTTACTGTCCCTGGCTTTCCCTGGAAGTTGATCTTGGCACTCAGTCCTAGCTACTGAAGAGTAGTTTGCAAAGACCAAAAAGCTCAACTCAGAAATTTCAGAAAGAGGAATATATATGGTCTAAAACTCAGCCAGTTCAGGACCCCTCCCCACCTTGCTCTACCTCCATCACTAACAAGTATTTCTAGTCTATTCACAACCTCCTACCACAAATAATTGAAACATACTAATGCCACCGGTGGCTCGGTCTGGCACCATCATCTGTGCCCCAGTGGAAACACTCTTCTCTTGATGGGCAAAATATATTTAGCCTGCGCCTTGTCCTTTCTCTTCGCTTCCTCTTCAATAACTGAAATCCTTCCATTTCTTCAAGGTCCCCCTTCCGTTAAACATCTTTCCAGCAGAGTGATGGAAGGCAGTGACCCTGATGCGTTCCCATCATCTTCCTTCATGGCACACGTGCACCAGAAGCAGGAAGCAGGTCAAGGCATCCCTCAGTTCCTGATTTCCAGCCATTGTTCTCTCCATTTCATAATCACCTCTGTTCTCTCAAAATCCACTCTCACCACAAGGATGACCTATTCTTAGCCCCATGACAGATGATACAGATCTGTCATCTTCTGGCTGCAGGACAATTGCCCATCTTCTTTGATGATTTGAGCATCTTACTCTTCAACTCAGTCTCTTCTGTGTCCCCTAAAGGGGAACATAGATACTGATAACCTTTCCAGATGCCTGATTTCAAGGCAGGCCCTGACCTTTCCAGCAAAAGTGGTTTTTATATCCACTATACTTCTGCCACCTGCTGACAGACACCACATACCTGGACTCTCACTTGGAAGGGCTCCTCTTTCAATGCCTAACTGTGCAAGTACCTCTCTTCCACATTTCCATCTCTCTTCTTCCTCCAGAATTCTCATGGTTTTCTTCAATAATGAGCTCAGCTTCTTCAAAAGGAGTCCAACCTACTGCCCTCTTCTCACCAGCCATGTACTGTACAGTACCTTGAAGGGTGTATAGCTCATTGAAACAGAGGAATTAAGGGCATGATCATGAGTTTGTGTCCAACATGTGACACATGGTGTGACCTTGGAGAAAGTGTTTCATCTCTGTAGACTGGCTTCCCTCTATAAAGTGGAGGATAATAAAAACCTTCACCTCACAGATAGTGTTAAGAGGATTAAATGATCTAATGCAATTGGCTTGCTTAGCACAGTAGTTGTCACACAGTAAACTCAACACATTCTAGATTTTATTCTTCTTGTCAACATTGTTTTTCTATTGTTGTTTTTGTTGCTGTTGTTATTCTCTAGCTTCTACACTCACATTCATTTGAAACACCCTAGCCGAAGTTCAACAGTGACACCAAGTCATGGATCAGCAGGTTTCAATCCTCATCTGTCACCAAAGCCACATCTTTTCTGGGCTCCTCCAGATCCCGCCCTCTGCTACAATCTTCCCTCCTAACTCTGCCATCATATTTTTCACATCAACCTTCAAATGCAGCATTCTTTCTCTAGAGGGGCACTTAGTCCTTCTATTGGTTAAAACTAGTAATTGTATTCACTTATTGTTCTAGCTCCAGCTTTGCTTTTCCAGCTCCCCGCTGGGTTATCTCCATGATTAAACTGGAAGCAGCTCAGTGTAAATGTCTGCAATGGAATTTGCCCCGTATCCACACAGAGCACTTGTCCTCCAAAAATGGGCAGAGCCATCCTCCTGCTCCCAGGCTCATCATTCGCCCTCCAGCTCCCTCTCTGCTACCAACCAGTGACCTGTCAAACCCCACAAAGTTTGCCTCTGCTAACACCCACTCCTTTCCACTCACTGACCATTTCTCTTTCCAGTTCTTCTTCGTCTCAAGTAAAGTTTCTGTTCTACCTGCCATGTAACTTTGACAATGCGCAAGACTTAACAGTTTCAGAGAAACCACTCCAGAATCATGTGTATTTCAGCAATGAGTAACTTTCGAAGGCTCTCTACCTAATTCCAAATGCTGTAAACTCAGTTTATTTCAGTATTTCCAAACATCATAGTTGTTTTGTGTTGAATATAGATCAGATAATTTGCTTTTTTTTGTTAATCTAACATAAAGCACTTCCAAACTTTCAGCTATTTTCTAGTACTTTTCTCCCTCGGTGAATGCCAAATTAGTGAAATTTCAGTTAATTTTCAAGGGCTGACAAACAAGGTTATCCTGATGAATGAGCATAGAAAGTGATTACATAGATATGATTTCAAGGGGCAAGAAATTTCTCTGTCCCTGG
The DNA here is from genome assembly GCA_004026545.1 of Mormoops blainvillei. Taxonomy (NCBI): domain Eukaryota; kingdom Metazoa; phylum Chordata; class Mammalia; order Chiroptera; family Mormoopidae; genus Mormoops; species Mormoops blainvillei. Next base: position 27,377 of record PVJD01009682.1, read on the forward strand.
CTCATTAGCATTGAGGCATCATGTCTACAGTTTTCGCCAATGATTATTATTATATTTGAAGAAATAAGCTAAAGAATCTTAATTTTGACAACTTGCAATAGCAAAATAATGGAAGCAATCTTAATACCAAATAATAGTGGATTGTTTAAATAATTTAGGGTATAGTTATGTATTACAAAACCATCACAATATGAAATATGGCTTATCAGCATGTTTAAAGATATTTAAAATCATCAAAAATTAAGAGAAAAAGTGCAGTTTAAAACTTGCACACAGAAGATTCAATTTTGTTATATTAAGAATACATTCAAAATTAGCAGAGGTAGTCTTGGAGGACTGGAATCATGAGAATTGTTTTTAATTTTTGCTTGACTGTATTCTCTATATTCTAAAATACAAAATAAATTATGGGAGGGGAAAAAAGGAGTTTTTTTGTCATTATGAATAACAGTCCAAGTAGAAATAATACCTATGCATTAAGGATAGCTTTTTATTGATCAACATCTAAAGTTAATATAAATTAGGTTATTCAACATTTGCAGAAAGCACATATCGATAGAGTCTTTTGAGAAAGAGGAGATATGGGTTTCTGAAGACACTAGAAGGAAAAAATATATATAGCCACCAAGAATAGGTAGTCAAAAAAAGGGGGGGGGGATAAAAATGTAAGCTCACCCATTTAATCTTGCCTAGAGAGAACCCGCCACTAAATACATATGACCTTAAAGAAATGCAAATTTAGAGATCTGTGCCAGCTATGCTGTTGTTCTCTCAACATCCATAGCAAATCTACCTGCATAATAAAATAGGATATGATGATTCACAGGAAAATCAAATTTATATTTGTGCCACTAGCATATTCCTGAGAAGTATAAAGTTCTCAGTATTTGGTCATTCACACTGTGCCACTATGTTGGATGAATTTCTAATCAGTACAATTCAACAGTTTGAAGTCAATTTTAAAATAGCTATGTTTAAAATAAATACAATTTTTAAAATAAAAATCTAGACTTTCCTACATGTTGAATATTATGTATAATCTCATGCATTATTTCCTGTTATACAAGCTCAGTATGAAATTTTATTCTACTCTTGCCTACTCTAGGTTGGTAGAGAGCTGATGCACCTGGGCCGTGCTAGAGAAAAACCTTTAAAGGAGCTTTTTAAATAGGAATGTGTGGTTCCCTGAGTCCTTCCTGTTGGTCAGCTCTTGCTGTTTCTAATATGTGTGGCATTAATTTCACCGAGCAGTACCCCTCAAAGGCTTCATAATGGAAGTACAAATTAATTACCGGTTTCAGAATGAAACTTAAGACCTTCTTTCAAAGTAATGTTATGTTGAAAAAAGTCTGCCACCAATATAAAAGATTGCTTTCAAACACCTAAAAATTGGCCAAAGCAGCCATGGGTTTGACCTAAATATTTGAACAATAATGAGCATGGGCCAATTTGCTTGAAATACTGGGTTGGCCTAAAAGTTAATTTGGTTTTTCCCGTAAGATGGTTCTAGTAGCACTTAGTGGTCATTAACTTCATTCAAAATAATTTCGTTAGATTGTATTGTGACAGCTGTCATATCAGCATGCATGTAAAAAAGAAAAAAACATCAAAATTGGTGAATTTTCATGTAGCCATTTTAATATTAAAGATGAAAGAAAATACGCTACGTTTTTAGCATATTATGCCTTACTATTACAAGAAAGATGAAAATGCATCTGAAACACAAAAGATTAGTACAGTGTATGCAGAAATTACTGTGACAGATCAAAGGTGTCAAAAGTGGTTTGCGAAGTTTCGTGCTGGAGATTTCTCACTGCACATTGCTCCACAGTCGAGTAGAACAGTTGAAGTTGATAGCAATCAAATTGAGACATTGAGAACAATCAGCATTATGCTGCGTGGGACATAGCCAACATACCCAAAATACCCAAATCAATAAAGTTATTGGTGAAAATGAAAAATGTGTCTTTTATTTTACAGAAAAAAACCTAAATGGACTCTTTGGCCCACCAAATACTTCCCAAACATTGCAATTTTTCAGAAAAAAAAAACAAAACAAAAACTGGGGTTTTTAAAACAGGACTTTAAACAGGATTGAGAGATCCTGGGATACACAATGTCTCATTTGGACCAGAGCAATCAGACTTATGGGGGGAAAGAACATATTTCGCCCTCACACCAATACCACACACCCTGTTTACAGAGCACAGGGACCTGAGACCAGGTAGCAGCGAACAGCTGCTTGGTATTCTGTTTTCAGTCACTTCTAAAGAATTGTGGTGGCTTTTTAAACTGATTGTGCCTTTTAATTCTTGAACCAGGAACCAAGATCAAGGTAATTGGCATATTTGTCAAATTTAAAGACTAAATATTTAAAATGACCTGACTATTTACTCTTTGCTGTGTATCACTGAATCTGGATTAGCAACAGAATGATAACATAAATGGGATTTTTTAAGTCCAAGAATTTTGGCTTCTATCTACTTGCAAAAGAAGAAAGAAGCACTAAGTCATCCTCTCTTTGGAAACTCTTTGAGATAAAGTAGTAAAATACATTATTTCCCATAGATCTGAATCTCCTTATTTTCATGGCCAATACCCCATTCCAGTCTACCTTCACCTCACAGTTTATAATTAAGTAAGACTCTGTCTTGCTCCCCAATACTAGTTCTCTTCATTCTTACCCTTTCTGCACACTATTGCCATACTGGGTTAGGCAAAACTGTGGACTCTGCTACTTACTCCATTTGGCTCTCCCATGTAACTCCCCCACTTTTTTCTACATGGTAACTTATCACTAACTGGCATCCTAGTCCTAAATTCTAAGACAGAGCCCAGCCTCTCTCTCTCTGACTGATATCACCCTCTGTGCTGGTTCGGAGTTGGTTGGGTCCCTGGCTCAGTCAGTTTTACATCAAGGTGGGTGGATAATATGCTTGGCACAAAACATTAGAGTCATTGGGCTGTGGGTAGGACAGCTTTCCTTAGAGAAAAGGGCAGGGACGATAAAAATGTCAGCTCACCCATTTAATCTTGCCTAGAGAGAACCTGCCACTAAATACATATGACCTTAAAGAAATGCAAATTTAGAGGTCTGTGCCAGCTATGCTGTTGTTCTCTCAACATCCATAGCAAATCTACCTGTGTAACAAACCCCATGAAACATTAGAGTCATTGGGCTGTGGGTAGGACAGCTTTCCTTAGAGAGGATTGAGAGTGAGCAAAAATAAAAACATCTGTAAGAAACCCAAACATCAAGAAAAGAAACTGCATAGATGCTGAACCTGGTATGTTATGCTGAGCTTCTTCAATTCAGCTCAATTTGTCAACATTGATCTTTTCAGCTTATTACATTTTAACCACCAGGGAGAGAGGTAAAAACTCTTCTTATTAATTTAAAACATCATTTCACCTTAAAACAAACACAAACACATCATGGACTAAAATACAAAATTTACATGCCTTTTTAAAGGTAAAAGTAAGACATTTTCTAAAAATGTCTAACTTGGAGGAGACCGCATTAGCTAGACGAAGTACTTTGGCTTCCTCCTTCCGCTCTCCTGACTTATGGCTACCTCAAAGGAAGTAGCTCTGGGTCTAAATGGTTAGGGGTGGGGTGTGGTAAGGCTCTATGCAGGCAGGACCCTTAGAGCACACTGTGAGAAAATCTCCCAATGCCTTAAGACTTTGCCTACTGCTTATTCTGAATACATGTAACTGGCTCTGCTTTTTTCTAGATGACACCTTGCATCTCCTGAGGTCTCCTTCCCTATTCTTGGTCCCTTCCCTGCCTCTCAAGCCAGCTAAAAATTTATTACTAAGGGATGATGAGGATGAGCATGAAGATGTCTGTGATGGTTAATTTTATGTGTCAGCTTAACTGGGTTAAGGGGTGCCCAGATTGCTGGTAAAACATTATTTCTGGTTGTGTCCTGTGCGGGTGTTCCCAAAAGAGATTAGCATTTGAATCTGATGACTGAGGAAAGAAGATCTGGCCTTGACCAATGTTGGCAGCCATGTTCCAATCCCCTGAATGACCCAATAGGACAAAAGGCAAAGGAAGGATGAATTCTCTCTCTCACTTCTTGAGCTAAGATGCCCATCTTCTCCTGCCCTTGGACATTGGAGCTCCTAGTCTTGGACTTTCAGACTAGGACTGAATTTTAATTTCCCTAGAAGAACCCTAATATTGTTAAGTTAGCCACCCTTCTTCCCCCACAAACCCCATGGGAACTGTGGGAAACTGACCTTATTCCAGTAACAGAGAAAAATCCTAATTTCTAAGACAGTGGTTTTCACTAAGGGGTAGCATCCTCCTAGTGAGTTTTAGAAATGTATGAGAGTATTTTTTGGTCATCATAATGGCAGATACTTTGAGCATTTTGTGCCCTACAACCAGGGAATCTAAATGAACTATAATGAATATGACAGTCTATAAAACCAGGAATTGCACCACCCAAATGACCAAGAGTGGGGCTGTCGCAAAACACTGGGTTAAACTAATTAATGACCAAAGACTTTGGCAATATCAAAAATGCTTGAATAGATACTTAACCAATGGTACACAGATGGCAAATCTGCACATGAAAAGATGTTTGATATCATTAGCTAGTAGGGATGCAAGTAAAACCATGGAGAGAGGCCAGGACACCCCTATTAGAATGGCTGTAGTGCAGACAGAGAATGACAAATACTGTATGATTTCACATACATGTGGGATCAAAAAGAAAAACAAAAGGGAGAAGAGGAAAAACAAAACAACAAAAACAAACTCATAGAAACAGAAACCAAAGGGATGGTTGCCAGAAGGGAACATGATAGGGAATGGATGAAAACAGTGAAGGGGAATATAAATAGTCACTAATATTGTGACAAGTTAGCATGGTGACAGATGATTACTACAATTAGTGGGTGATCACACTGTGAGGGATAAAAATGTCAAATTACTATATTGCATATCTGAAACTAATATAATTAACATGATGTTGTGTACCAACTACATTTATATTTTATAAAAACAATGGCTATAAAGAAAAAATGCTGAAAATACCCAAGGGTAGGTAAAGATACAGAGCAACTGGCAATCTTCCAGACTGCCGGTAGGAATGCAAAATGGTGAGAGACCAGTTTGGCAGTTTCTTATACGGGTAAATATACCGTTATATGACCCAGAAAGTCCTCTCCAAGTTATTTGCCCTAGAAAAATGAAAGCTTGCATTCACACACACACGCGCGCGCACGCGTGCTCAACCTGTACACCAATGTTTATAATAGCTCTATTCATAAAAGCCTCAAACTGGAAACAGCCCGAATGTCCTTCAGTGAGTGAATGGTTAAACAAACTGTGAAACACCTATACATGGAATCTTACTCAACAATAAAGGAGCAAAGTATTGATCTACTGAGGTATGCAATGACTTGGATGGATCTCAAAGACATTATGCTAAATGGAAGAAGCTAGTTTCAAAAGGTTACATAATGTATGATTCCATTGATATGACATTCTCAAAGAGATGTAACTATAGTTTTGAAGACTAGATCAATGGTTTTCCAGGGTTACAAGAAGAGAGGAGTTGTAACTATAAAAGGACAATTTTGAAATTTCAAATTGTGTTCCACAAGGGAGTTTTTTTTAACATGACTGAACTGTATCCTGATGGTAGCATATTCATATCAATACATGTGTTAAAATTCATAGAACTGTACATTAAAAAGTCAATTAAACTGTATGCTAACTTTATATTTAAAAATAAGAAAAATAATTACCAAATTTATTTATTCCACAACTTTTCACTTTGAAGCAGGGTTCTCAGAAATGAAATAAAGTTATTTAGCAAAGGAGAAATGCACACATTAGAAAGTTATAGTGTATAAATGAGAGACAGGAAAAAAAAAACACTGGGAGATCTGAGTGGGGAGAAATATTTCTGGATAAGAATATGGACACAGATAAAATGTGGTAGCCTGGATCTTGAAGGATTAGTAGAAGTTTTAATTTTAAAAAAGTTTTATAATATTAGTACTATAGAAGTAATATTTACCTATGTAATACAGTCCAACCATACAGAACTATAAAACTAAATGGTCATCCACATACACACAAAACTAATTACCACTAATCCCACTCCCCCAGGTAACTACTCTTAACTTGGACATACCTTGGTTTATATCCTCCCAAACATTTTTATGCATAAACAAATGATGAATATATAGTTCATTGAACAGACTGATCTCAATAGAGTACAGACATAAAATGATTTTATTTTTCTTCAATGTCTGTAATCATGCTCTCTCAGATTTCTCTGTTATCACTCCTAAAACTGGCTAGGAAAATGCCATGGCCTTGTGGTGCCTTTTAGCCACCAAAACTAACTCACTAAGTTTATTTAGAGCAGCATTTTTTTGAGGGAAATGTATTAGCCTGAAATGATCTCAAGCAATGCCTAACTTGTCAAGAATTTGATTAAAATTGCAAAAAAATCAAGAGTATAAAAAACAAATCTGTCTGGTTAATACTATCTTATATATGTGATGTCAAATATGCATGTTTAGCTAAATTAATAATTTATGAGTAGACTTGATTATTTCATCTATATTCCTAAGGATTTAGATATTCGAGTTAAACAAAAAAAGCCTTTATGCGGTCCCTGTCAGAAATATGAAGAATCACCTCACATTCAGAACCACTTTATGTCAAATATATATACGAATGCATGTTTTTGGTTTTATGTTTTAATAAATATGTGACATACCTAAGATCAGGTCAAATGTATTTTATTTGTGTTGTCATAGTCACTGTCTGCTGAGCAGGAAATTTTCTTATTTTTAAAAGCCCTAACTATATGAAAGTGAAGAATTCTGTAGTTACTGTTTGGTTTTGGTCTAAAGATGGTCAATATCTTAGCATGACTACACCATTCAACATTGAACTCACTGTAACAGAACACGCTCAAAGAGACAAACATAGCTGACGTTAGCTGTATGTATTACATGACCACGATTCTTTTCAACTTCATTTCACAGCCTACAAAATCAAAAGGAACTGGGTGATTTAAGGGCGGAGTTAAAATAAAGTGGTTTTAAATTTTATATTTTCATTGTTTAGGTTACTGAGTAAACCAACAGCATGCATATGGGGCTAGCACCCATGACTCTTTTGAAACCAAATTCACAGCTCACCACCGTAACAACAAAAAATATTCCTAATTTTGTTTCATCATTAATGCTACTTCTTTCAACCTTTAAATCTAATAGTCACAATTGCCTTTATTTGCACCATGCCAAAGAACTTTTCATTTTGAAAGACAGGTGAGCTCTGGCTTTAAGATCAGTCTTGGCCATTAACACACTTCAATAACATTCACCCATTTTAAATTCAATCTATTTATTTCTCATGAGTTAGTTTGTGTTTGTTTGGTTTTAAATGGCAGCTCCCAGCATGATTTTCAGAGGAGAATGATTCAAAGTTCATAAAATGTCATCACACTGTACCACTTTCTCTAACAAATTACCTAGGAAACTAAGATGAAAGTGAAACTTTCATCTTAAACTTAAACCATTTAAACTTTGTACAAAACATGATGTAAAATTATTAGAAATACCAGTTTCCAAAGATCTTACACAAATGTGTTCACATCGTTTATTAGTGTGACTTGTATTGCTCAAAGATTTAAAAAAAGTCAATATTAGGAAATTATTTAAATTGATTTTATAGATATTTTTTATTTTTATATATCTTCCACTTCAACCAGAGATAAATTTTCCAGTAATAACTCTATTTCTATCAACTTACATGATGGGACTGTGGTCTTTTTGAGTTTCTCTTTGAACTGAGCACTAATAAAAAATCCATCTTAACTTTAATCAGTTTTCATCAATAAAAACCCCTCCAAAATAACATTCTGAACACCTAATGTATTAGAATTTCTCAATTATCACCCACACCATATCTCATTCCATAAGAGAAAAGAAATACCAGATTCTCAGGAAAAATAACACAAGGTTATGATTAGATAAAAATGAGACAATGCATATAAAAATCCCAAAGATTGTGCTCATGATATGGGTGCAAAACCTTTGTTAGTTTTGAATCTAATTTCTTAGTATGAAAAGTAAATATTCTGACTTACACATGTGAAAGAATGATACAATAGAAAAAGAATTAACTAAGTAACTGTATATAGGAAAAACTGCTATATTTGCTAGATGAGAAAATTAGGATTCTGAAAGAAACAAAAGAAAATGGGATGCAACACTGTTTATATAAAACAGTAGCTAAGAAGCTACAGTTTGTAAATGACCAAAAAAAAAAAAAATCCAGAATACCTTTCTAAGGATACCCAAAAACAGAGACTGAAATGTCAGAAAGAGCGGTTTTTCATAATTTTAGACTTCACGGATAAGTAATTGCTTTTTAAGGATTCATCATGATTTCATAAACATAAAAAAAAATTTTAACCAAAAAACTGAGGGAGTAATCTCAAAAACTGAATAAACATGTTACTTTATGGAGATTACTTTGTTCTTATTTTTATTTACTCTGAAGGAAGTAAGGCCTGCCACAGACCGGCAGTAAGCCACAAAGCATGTTTGGCATTCACCCAGTCTCTTGGAGACCACCATGAATGAATGAACAGGCACGTCTGAAATCTCCATTCTCCCCCTTCAATGACCTCTTTTCAAGGAGCTTCCAGTCTTCTGTCCATATATAAGAGACAACCTCACTGTAAAACGAATAATCTTAATTTAGGCTAAAGTCATATCAAAGAACAAATGTCTACCGATGAGTTGTCAGAGGGCATGTTCAATAGCCTATTATGTCCTTTTACCCTGGTCATTTTACGAATACTTCTACCACATGTTTGTACCAGACCTGACTTTCGGCAAAAGACTAAAGAAAAGGGATGCAAGGTGAGGCATAAACAAGCATTCTCTGAACGCCATTATGCATTGATCGAGGTGTTGGTATTATTTAATCTCACGTTAAGTCATGAAAGTACAGGTGTGGACAAAAGCACATTTACAGTTACTCATATTGAAATATAATAATAAATAATACAAGAATAAACCCTGTTCCGCGAACTCTCAGCTGTAAACCTACCTCTGCCTGCCCTGTATTATCAGTGGATATTAGTAACCATACTTAAAAAAGCCAACTGAGGTTCACCAGAAGCTGCCAGAGACATCTCCACCGCTGCAAGGCATCAGAGCTGTGATTCCACCTCGAAATCCCACGTAGCATTTTAAGCACTCAGCGCTGTCAGCTGTGTTTTGACCATTATCCACACCCCTCCCTTGTGATACCCATCAGTCTCTTCTTCAGGATGGGTTTTCTCCTATCAAAATGTACCCTGGTTCCTGACTTTCACTTTCTCAAAAAGTCTAATAAATGTTTTCAAAGCCTCCCAAGGACTAAAAGACTACACCTCCTCTTTTAATAGACATTTCCACTTCACAGCAATATTGTCTTTATCCAAAACCATGATGGAGAGCAATATAATTGTCTGGAGGCTCCTGTTAAAACATCTTTCACCATGTTTTCAATTTTTAAATCTCTCTCTTTCTCTCACTTTCTCTCATACACACTCACACACACAAGCACACACGCATGCAAAAGCATTTACTTGGGTAGAGTTGCTTACAAATGTCCTTTGAGAAGGAATCCCCTATACAGGCTCACTTAACCATTTTGGGTTACGGAGGTAACCTGGGAAAACCATGGAAGTGCGGCAGGATTTCAGACACCAAGCTTGCGGAATCGAGGCCCCTGGAGCCAACGGTTGTATGACAGGTCCCCAGCTCTTAGATATTAGAAACATTTGAATATTATCACCAATTCTTTGCAGGACACACACTGAATTATCAATCGAATTCAAATAAAAGGAGAACATGATGTGGGGAAAAAATAATGAAACCTAACGGAGAACCCCTTCTGAGTGCCCAAACTCTTTGATTACTTATAACCTATGTCACATTTTTCCAACTTTATTGAGGTATAATTGACAAATAAAATTGTAAGATATTTGAAGTCTACATGTCAGGTCTATATTTGATATACATACACATTATGAAAGGATTTCCCCCATTGAGTTAACACATCCATTATCTTACATATTTACTTTTTTGTGTATATGTAAGACAACATTTAAGTTTTACTGTCTTAGCAAATTTCAAGTATTCAATGTTATCAACTATAGTCACCATGTTACACATCAAATCCTCAGACTTTATACATCTTATAAGTTGGTACCCTTTTACCAACCTCTCCCTGTTTGCCCAACCTCCAGCCCCCAGAAACCACTTTTCTACTCTCTTGAAGGAACAGTTTTTTTAAGTCCTGGCATTGTCCACAAGTTCCCAAGAAGGCGTGTGTGTTTCTCCCCCATTCTTAACACCTCCATAGCAAAGCACTGGTTTCTACTTTATAGAACATATTTGAGGCCCCACTTCCCTCATCCCTCCTTCCAGGGATGGCCTGGAACCACTCAGGGCTGTCGTGTAAGAGAAAATTTAATTTTTGCAGAGTTAGGGCAATACGGTTAGGTCTGCCTGTGATGGCTGTTTAGACTTTTCTACAAATATAGGTGAATTGGCCTAACGATTTTCTCCATTCACACTTTGGTGACTGTCTGGATTTATAAGGAAGTAAATTGTCGAGAACTTACATGTGTTATTTCTCACAATAATTCTTTGATATGGGTACCATTTACCTTCATTTCTCAGACAAGGATTCTGCTATTTAGAGAAGGCAATAAACTTGCCAAGATCACATGGCTGGTGGGTGGATGGCAGGGGCAGGGATCATGCACAGCGTGGCCGTTGCGGCTGTTCTTCGCCATGACATCCTTCCTTTGTCTCTAACTACGCTGTGCTAAACCAACTCAAATATTTTGAGAATCAGACTGGCATGTTAAAAATTAACAAACTTTCTTTTTAAATTTTTTTCACCTTTGCTTAATACTTATTCTATATTTTTCACTCCTATGAACTTCAATTTTGGGGTCTCCATAATATGGCTCTCCTACTATATACAGATCTATGTGTTTAAATTCAATTATTAAATATACTCAAACGAGAGTTATTCTCCATGGTAAAGACTCTAGGAACATTTTGGATTTGCCACTTTCTGCAGGTGAAGCATGAAATCAAAGTATAACATCCCAACTGAGAACTGACAAGAACCTAAGCTCTACCTTCTCCTTGCAGAAGGGTGTAGAATTGCATAAATTAAAACTGAGAGGAACCTCAGATTATCTGGTTCAATATTTTTTTTTCATCAGTGGGGAAATGGAGACCCAGGGAGCATAAGTGACTTGCCCCAGCCATGCTGAAACTGATGGCCAAGTGTTGCTCATTTTTCCACTCAGAGAATGACAACAATGAGAGGCCAAGGATAAGAGGAACATTTAATGTTCCCTGGTAACTTTGTAATAGTGTTTATGATGTTTCTAAAAAATAATACCATTCATACCTTTGAACAAAAATTTCCACACCTTTGAATAATGTAATGTAATATTCTTCTATCCTCTGGGAAGTTGATGCAACTACATCAACTTGCCTGTGAAACTTCTCTTTCTCTTACTGGACTCTCCGCATTCCATAAGTGAAATTAACCAACATTTAAGACAGCTGGGTTCTTTTCCCCCTCTCTTCATGGTCAAGGACACTGGCTGTGCCCATAGCTCTACAACTCTGAAGTAATAACCTGAAAGATCATCCTTCCATCATTAAAAAAACAATACAACATGATATACAAAAGGGAAAACTAAGTTCATGCTCTTAATAATAACATCAGTGAGTAAAGTCAAGTTGTCTCTTTAGTATCCTCCATCCTTTTTGCTAAGAAACAGAAGCAAATAACATTTATCTGTTAGGGAATTCTTTCATCTCTTAGGGAGTGTAGAAGCCATCCATGATCCCTGGAATTACTGATTCCCTGGTCTCCATTCTGAGTTAAACAGAAGTCCTGGATTGTCAGGAATAACCCTGGTTAATATCCGTTGTCCTGAAGTAATTATTAATAAGGCCTCCTTTCACTCTCAAAGGCCTCCCGTTTGAATAACAAGTAACATGTTCACCTGTTAAATAAGAATAAAAAATCTGCCTATCACATAAAAAATTCTGACACTTGCAAATAAATACCAATAGCACCACAGAGGATAGCAGATCCTGTGGTGCCAGGGCAACCTATTATACGATTAGAAGCTTGGAACTTTCAAGCCTAATCTTTCAAGAACAAAGACTATTTAATAAAGTCCCCTTGAGGTAAATAGCAGCTTTGATTATCTGATTGTTGTGCATTGGAGTAAACACAAACTACGTGCTTGAGGAAAACAGAAAATCCCCACAAAGGAGGAGCTGAGGTCCTGGGTCTGCCATGAGAGTGGTACAGGGGTCGTTAGGAGTGCGGGTTCTGGACTCAGATTTTCCCGAGGTCGAACGCCTCCACGTACTTTCTATGTGTCCCAGGCGGCTGATGTAAGAGCTATTTCAACTGTAAAATGGGAATAATATCACCTACCGAGAGCTGAGGCGGAGACTGCGAGGGAGCCCTTCGGCCGCTTCTCGAACACGGAACGTGCTGCAGCCGCCGTCGATGTTATCATCGCTTAGGCAAAAATAGTCAATTTTTCTTGAACTCTCGGTCAATAGATATTTAGTTTTACATTAAAAATTCAATTAAAGACTTTGCATGATCAACGTCTTAAACTATTTGGGCTACTGAATTAAAACACCAGTATCTGTCCCTTCGTTAATGATAAAACATCAACAAAAAAGACATACTCAGAAAAATGTCAGCATGCTTGGTGCCTTTAAAATAACAACAGGCTCTTTCCTTCCTACAATTACTGATAAGTATCAATCTAAAATCGTACCAACAAATTTAAATATGGTAGTCCGCCCTTATTTGAGGGTTACATGTTCCAACAGTGGATGCCAGAAACTGCAGGAAGTAACAAGCCCTGTATATACTATGCTTTTTCTTATATATACATACCTGTGGTAAAATTTAATTTGTATTAGACACAGTCAGAGATTAAAAACAATGACTAATAATAAAATAGAACAATTATAACAATATATTGCAATGGAAATTGCGTGAGGATGGTCTTTCTCAAAATATCTTATTGTCCTGTATTCATTCGCCCTTTTAACTTAAAGGACGCACTTTACAGCTTCTCTTGGGCACATCTGAGTTACCAGCATCACTGCTCTCACACTCTGGAGTCATTTTTAAGTAAAACAGGGGTGACTTGAACACAAGCACTGCAATACTACCTCAGTCCACCCGATAGCCGAGAGGGCTGCAAAGTGGCTACCTGCATATAGCACAGGCAGCGTGCAGATGCTGGACAAAGGGATACTTCACCCCTCCAGAGGGATGGCATGAAATTTCAGCATGCTATTCAGAACGGTAAGCAATTTAAAACTTATGAATTGTTTATTTCTTTAATTTTCCATTTAATATTTTGAACCACGGTTGCCTGCAGGTAACTGAAACCATGGAAGGCAAAACCACAGATGCGGGGGGACTACTGTACATGGGGGAACCAAAAAATGATTGCTTTTACATCTCAAGTATTATAAAAACAAACCAAAACCAAATGCACAAACATCCCAGAAATCTCTAGTACTCTGTTCTACGTCAGCCCCACTCTACAGTTATTATTACCATAGTAGAGTAATATCTATCATTCCTGTAGAGTATGATAGAGAAGAATCTACCTCTCAGCACTGAAATTTGATAACCTAAGAAGAAGAATCTAGGCAAAATATAAACTCAAAAATAAACATAAAAATCCTCAAAGGTAATGCAGATTTTACTGATTTCCTTAATATCCCATTAATTAAAACTGCAAGTGGTAAAGAATTTCCAGATATCTGAAAATATCTAATACTAAACAACATTTGTGTAGTGCTTGATTTTCACAAGTAAATTGTATATATACCTATTCTTGGAGCAAAAACAAGGAAAAATTAATAACTAAAAATGGTACTTCAAATAGCATATCTATGGCTATATTTCCACGCACTGTGAGAAAGTTCCACAACCTTAAAATCATTTCTTTGCTCTGTGAACTAGCAGTTTGGCTAAAAGGTATGGAGTCTGCCATTTTCCTTATGCCACATTCTAGCTCGCTACTGTCAGCGACAATCTACAATTCTGCCACCTCTGCCATGGCGGCCTGCCGAAGGCTAGCCAAGGTGTCCAGGGCTCTGTCAAAGCTGCTAGCACCAAGCACGTGGGCATGTAGTGCTCTTCACGTGGCTCAAAGATTTTATGGAAAACAACTCCTTCCATTTTCACTCGCAAGCAAAACTGATGAGGTTGAGTTAGAAATCAATCAGAAGGGGAGGCAGCCTGCCATACTCAGGGTCTCTCATTTTCTCTGAACAAACAACAGGTATCTCATCTGTTCTTTTCCCTCAGGGCCTGGTGATGAGTCTCTGCCTGGGAGGCTCCATAATGTCACTTAAAAACAATCCTTTGAAAGTGTGAAACTATCAGACTTCTGTCCAGGATGGAGGCATATATAGATACACTTTGTCTCCTCCCACAACCAAAAGAAGGACAATGAATTTCAAAACAAAAAACAACCGGAACTGCAAAAAAATTGAACTGTATGGAAGTCCAACAACTAAGGGGTTAAAGAGGAAACATTCATCCAGACAGGTAGGAGGGACAGAGACAGGCAGCTGGAAGGGAGAGGACGCATGGCAAGGCAGCAACTGGCAGACCCAGCAGTCCCACATTTGTGTGCAGATAAACCAGGAGGAACAACTGGGGAGCTAGACAGACCATGAAACCCTGTGGGAAAAGAAAGCCTCAAAATCTCTGGCTATAAAAACCTGCAGGGGTTGCAGAAGCAGGATAAACTCCCAGCTTCATAGAAGAGTTCGCTGGAGAGACCCACAGGATCCCATGATGTGCACAAATCCACCCACCGGGAAATCACACCAGAAGGGCCTAATTTGCTAGTGGGTAATGCGGGAAGTGACTGAAAGCAGGAAGAGAGCTGAGCAAGCACCATTATTCCCTCTCTGACTCCTTCACAAACCATGCCACAGCACAGCAAAGGGGGTTGCCCCACCCTCTTTAATACCCAAGGCTATGCCCCACACAATGTAACCAAGGAGCACCAAGACAAAGAAATATGGCCCAAATGAAAGAACAGATCAAAACTCCAGAAAAAATACAACTAAGCGATGAAGAGATAGCCAGCCTATCAGGTGCAGAGTTCAAAACTGGATGCTCACAGAAATGGTTGAGTATGGTCATAAAATAGAGGAAAAAGCTAAATAAAGCAAAATATACAGGTAACAAACAATGAAGGGAAGGAAACTGGGACTCAAATCAATGATTTGGAACACAAGGAAGAAATGAATATTCAACCAGAACAGAATGAAGAAAGAAGAATTCAGAAAAATGAGGAGAGGCTTAGGAACCTCCAGGACAACTTTAAATGTTCCAACATCCAAATCATAGGGTGCCAGAAGGAGAAGAGGAAGAGCAAGACATTGAAAGCTTATTTGAGAAAATAATGAAGGAGAACTCCCCCAATCTGGCAAAGGAAATAGACTTCCAGGAAGTCCAGGAAGAGGGTCCCAAAGAAGTTGGACCCAAGGAAGCACACAACAGGGCACATCATCATTATATTACCCAAGATGAAGGATAAGGAGAGAATCTTAAAAACAGCAAGAGAAAAGGAGACAGTTACCTACAAAGGAGTTCCCAGAAGACTATCGGCTGATTTCTCAAAGGAAGCTTTATAGGCAAGAAGGGGCTGGAAAGAAGTATTCAAAGTTGTGAAAAGCAAGGGCCTATATCCTAGATTATTCTATCTAGCAAAGCTATCATCTAGAGTAGAAGGGCAGATAAAGTGCTTCCCAGATAAGGTCAAGTTAAAGGAGTTCATCATCACCAAGCCCTGATTACATGAAATGTTAAAGGGACTAATCTAAGAAAAAGAAGATCAAAACTATGAACAGTAAAATGACAACAAACTCACAGCTATCAACAACTGAACCTAAAAACAAAGACAAACTAAGCAAACAACTAGAACAGGAACAGAATCACAGAAATGGAGATCACATGGAGGGTTATCAGCAGGAAGGTGGGGGTAAAATGGGGAAAAAGGTACAGGGAACAAGAAGCATAAGTGGTAGGTACAAAATAGACAGGGGGAGGTGAAGAATAGGAAATGGTGATGCCAGAGAACTTACATGTATGACCCATGGCCGTGAACTAAGGAGGGGGGTGGTGCTGGTGGGGGGTGCGGTGTGGGGTCAAAAAGAATAAAGGGGAGAAAAAAATGGGACAACTGTAATAGCATAATCAATAAAATATAGTTTAAATAAAAGTGTCAAACTATCAGCTCTCCAGGTGGGGCTGAACCTTAAGGTGAATTCAAGTTGGCTTAGTTAGGAATCCACATGCACAGACAGAGGAACAGGTAAAAGCCATGTCTAGGCCACTTAACCAAAGTTTATTGAGTATCACCTGCCATGTATCAGACACAGTGCTAAGTGTCAGGAAAATTAAGTTCCTGACCTTGAAGAATTTGCAGCCTGTTGGTTGTCAAGGCTATTTAGGCAAAAGAATGAAAGCACTCGAGGTGTCTATAAATCTCTCAGATGAAGAATAAAGCACCAAATATCTGCTTACATTGCATTCTTCTCTGATAAAATCTTATCCATTCATCAGGATCACAAAAAGATGAGGTTATTATGAAGAAAGTCATTGTGAGCTATTTGAAATATTAGTAACCCTAAAAGACACAATTCAACCTATGATAATTTTGCCTTTATTTGAACTATAAAGATCCTGTGTTTTAGTGCTGACCGCTGTGGCTCAGTTGGTTGGGCATCATTCCACAAAATGAAAGGTCACCAGTTCAATTCCTGGACAGAGCACATGTCTAGGTTGCAGGTGCCCAGGAGGGCTGTATGTGAGAAGATTGATGTTTCTCTCTCATGTTGATGTTCCTCTATCTCCCTTCCTTCTCCTCCCTCTAAAAATGAATAAATAAAATCTTTTTAACCAAAGGTTCTATGATTTAGCTATGAGAGACGTGATGCACAAATATATTCACTGATTTGCATGTTAATGTTCTGCCAACATAGAGGGTTCATAGAAGAATCATTCCTCTTTGCATAACATCTGTATTTCTGTTAAAAAATGGAATATACTGTCCACTATATCACTGCCCTTAAATTTCCTTTTATGTTATCATACATCAATAATTTCCCTACTGTGCCCATTATTTTTACTTCTGAAAAATATTTTATTTTTTTAAAAGACTTCATTTCTTTATTGTTAGAGACAGAGAAAGGGAGAGAGAAAGAGAGGGAGTAAAACATCAATGTGTGAGAGAAACATCAGTCAGTTACCTACCAGATGCCCCCAGCTGGGAACCTGGCCTGTAACCCAGGCCTGTACACTGATGGGGAATCGAACCAGTGACCTTTAGGTTTGCAGGCCAGTGCTCAATCCACTGAGCCACACCAGCCAGGGTTATGAACAATATATTATACAAAGCATTGTAATGAACATCATTATAACTAAATATCTGTATATTTCTTCACTTCAAACAGAATCCTAGAGTAAAATTACCTGGCCAGTAAATCTGTAAGTATTTAACACCTCAATGCATATTATGCTCCAGAAAAGTTGTCATAACTTACAGTTCTACTTGAAGTATATAAAACTATATGTTTTATAGAAAAATACTTAAATTAAAAAAAAAAAAACAACGAACTGTTGGACGTGTTCCTTTCCCAGGAAAATATCTTACATGCAGGGAAGAATAAAGGTAAGAGACATAACTTATGATATTCTGTACACGATAAATAGTTTCTGGATTTAAAACTTTTTAAAATCAGATAGTGCTGCTAACCATATCTATGTTCTTCTTTTGAACATTTTACACACCCCCCCAAGGACGCCTTCCTCCCATAGTCCTCCTTCTGCTGACCTATATTCTTCCCCTCCCACAGATACCCTGCCTTGATAAATCTAGCAGCTTGGGGTATATTGTTTGAATTGTATGAGCCATGTATAGGTATGGTCCTAATTAATGACAACTCACACTTTAGCCGTGTAGTCCTATCTCTATACAGTATTTCCGTTCATGTAATATAATTATTCTCAATCTCTTAAACACTCTTATTTTTATTTTTTCTTTTAAATTATATTTTCTCTTTACGCTGTTATAGTTGTCCCAATATTTTCCCCCTTGCCCCCCTACCCTGAAGCCCCCACTCACTCAGCAAACCCCACCCCTTTGTTCATGTCCATAGGTCATGCATATAAGTTCTGTGGCTACTCAGAACTTATTTCCTACACTGTACTTTACATCCCCATGGCTATTCTGCAACTACCGATTTGTACTTCTTAATCCCCTCATGTCCTCACCCATCCCATCAAAACCCTCCCACCTGGCAACCATCAAAATACTCTCCATATCTATGATTCTTTCTGCTCTTCTCGTTTGCTTGTTTGTTTTTTGATTCAATCGTTGATAGATTTTTTTTTGCCTTTTTATTGTTCACAGTTTTAATCTTCTTTTTCTTAAATAAGGCCCTTTAACATTTCATATAATAATGGTTTGATGATGATTAGCTCCTTTAGTATTTTCTTGTCTGGGAAGCTCTTTATCTGCCCTTTGATTCTACATGATAGCCTGGTTGGGTAGAGCAGTCTTAGTTGTAGGTCCCTGCTTTTCATGACTGTGGATAGTTCTTGCCAGTCCCTTATAGCCTGCAAAGTTTCTTTTGAGAAATCAGCTGACAGTATTATGGGAACTCCCCTGTAGGTAACTAATTACTTTTCTCTTGTTGCTTTTAAGATTCTGTCTTTATCTTTAATCTTTGGCATTTTAATTATGATATGTCTTGGTGTGGCCCTGTTTGCATCCATCTTGTTTGGGACTCTCTGTGCTTCCAGGACTTGCATGTCTATTTCCTTCACCAAATGAAGGAAGTTTTCTTTCATTATTTTTTCAAATAGATTTCCAATTTCATGCCCTTTCTCTTCTTCTTCTGGCACCCCTATGATACAAATATTGGATCTCTTGAAGTTGTCACAGAAAGTGCTGACATTCTCTTCATTTTTTGGATTCTTTTTTCTTCTTGTTGTTCTGATTGGTTGTTTCTTGTTTTCTTATGTTCTATATCATTGCTTTGATTCTCGGCTTCATTCATTCTATTACTGATTCCCTGTAAATTGTTCTTTGTTTCCATTAGTATAGCCTTCATTTATGCCTTGCTTTTGTTATGCTGCTGAAGTACTCAGTAAGTTCCTTGAGTATCCTTATAACCAGTGTTTTGAATCGAGCATCGGATAATTTGCTCATCTCCATTTTGTTCAGTTCTTTTCCTCGAGTTTTTCTGTTCTTTCTGTTCTTTCATTTGGGCAATATTTCTTTGTCTTCTCATTTTTGGCCGCCACCCTATGTGTGTTTCTATGTATTAGGTAGAGCTTCTATGGTTTAGAAGCACGACCTAATGTAGTAGGTGTCCTGCAGGGTCCAGTGGGACAGCCTCCCCTATCACCCAAGCTGGGTACTGGAGATGCACCCTTTGTGTGGGCTAAGTACATCTTCCTCATGTAGTTGGGCCTTTATTGCTGTTGGCAGGTCAATGGGAGGGATTTAGCCCAGTCAGTCAGCTGCAAGGACTGCCTATGACCACTGACCACCAGCCTCTGTCATCCATGGAGAATCAGCTGTGCAAGGGCAGGATGATGTTGCTCCAATATGATCTGTAGCTGTCCACTGTCCACTGGGTGTGAAGACTCTGGGGTTTCCTGCGTGGCGTAGGCCAGGGTCAGCCACCACCTGTGTCCACCTGGGGCATGAGCTACAAAGCAATCTGGGGATGGCTGCTACTTGTGCTGAGCTTGGAGGTTCCCAGTCAAAGCCAAACAGTGATCCAAAGCTGGCTGCTGCTAGTGCCAGGCCCAGGGCTGCTTAGCCAGAGGTATGGGGGCTGGGAGCTCACTGAGTTCTGCTGTTGTTTATTTGAGAGGATTTAGAAAAACATAAAGCCTGAACCTAGCCCAGCCATTCACATGGAAAAGCCATAGTTAGCAGCCTGAGTGGGCCATAAGTTGGGTGGAGCAGAGCTTCAGGGATTTCCAGGACAGAGCAAACCCAAACCATGTGAGCCTGGTTGATGGAGTTTCAGACATGGCACCAGCCTGCCAGCGGTGTGATTCTGTGTGGGGAGGGCTCAGAAAAGAAACAATGGCCTCTGCCTGCCTTTCTGTCTGGGAGAAAGCTGTCCCACAGCTCTTGCCTTGATGCCAGGCACTTCAGCTCCTCCCTGTATGTCACAGGTGCCTTTCAAGCTATGTCCCCAGGGCTGAAGCTCAGAGAGAGTGAGCCTGAGTAAGCCTGTGTGGGGGTTCTTTAAGAAGCACCTCTTGGGAATCCATTAGTTCCTTTCATAGGCTCAAACCCTGCTCATTTTTACAGCCAGAAGTTATGGGGACTTATCTTCCTGGCACTGGAACCCTGGTCTGCGGGGCCCAGTGTGGAGCTGGGACCCCTCACTCCCAAGATATCCCTCTCAAATTTTCATCTAACACATGTGGGTATTGGACCAGCCTGGTTCATGGTTCCATGTCTCTGTGTCTTCATGTCTCCCTGTCTCCTACCAGTCTGGATGGATGTGGTTTCTTTAGTTCCATAGTTGTCAGACTTCCATTGAACTTGATTTCTGACAGTTCTAAATGACGGCTCTTCCATAGTTTAGTTGTAATGTTGATGTGGTTGTACAAAGAGGTGAGCCGTGTTTACCTACGGCTAGAAGTCTTACAATACTTATTTGTAACACTCTTATTTTTAAATCTCTGTCAGTCTTCACAGGACAGACATAAAATTAAAACTTAACATTTTGATGATGACCCAACTCATGGTGGGAAAGTAAGCACTATGTCTGGTCTAATGCTCAGTTTGAAAGCACACATTATCTGTCTAAAGAGAACAAACACCAATCAGAAGTCTAGCCTTTCTCCAAACACTGGAAGTGACTATATAACACTGTTACTGCCATTACTCTCATGAACACTGAGTGCATGCTATGCATAGGCAGTTTTCAAAGATTTTGTCATGTCGGTCCATATAACAGCCCTGGGAGGCAAGTCATTTCCCATTTTACAGATGAGGAAATGATAGTTCATGTAGTTTGAGCACCAGAGCCTAGATTTGAACCCTCACCCCACAGTCCTTACATTTAACCATCAAAATCACTGTGGCATAAAGAAGAAGAGTAAAAACTATAACTTCTTTGATTTTCAATTTCCAAACTTTTAAAATTGGTATACATTTTTTCTGTTGTATGCTCAGAATTTTTTTGACATGCCATTTGGCATAACCTATGCCATAGTTCCATAGGGATGTTTCACAACAATCACTACCTACTAAAAACACAGAACATTAAGGAAGAGCTTTACAAATAAATTGAGGGGCTTCTGGTTCAAGATGGCTGGTGGAACACATGAGTTTCCCTTATATCTTTGCCTTGACCCCATTAAAATTAAAGGAATTTTTTAAAGAATATAGCCACAACAATAAGAGATATGGCAGGGGAAGGGCATCAGCATGAAAAAGCATATTATAAATTTCTGGAAGATGAAAAGGAATTGAAGGCATACTGCTAGACGAAGCAGAGCTGCAGCGAGGAAGGGGCCGTAATAAGTGTTTTTCCAAACCAAACAGGGCCATTCAGAGTCAAGGAAGGGAAATTCCATAGCGGGTATGACTGTGGTAGGATTGCAAAGAAGAGAATTCATTGAAAGCCTCTAAGACCAACTCCCCCTTCTCCTTCCACACCCCATGCGGAAGGGTAGAAGCAGCCAGGAGGCCAACAAGCGGCAACCAAAGGACTCCCAGGGTGGGTGTGTGGGTGGATGGATGGATGGATGAATGAGCAGAAGCAGATGGAACAAGAAAACATGCAGGAATTCCCAGAATGAAAGCCGAACTCTACCAGAAAAACAAAATGGGAAGGAAAAAATTCTATTTCCTGTATTTCCTTCACATATTCTAAAAGAACTCTCTGTGATAAGCTTATTAATTCATGCTGACATTTTCCTCCTTCAGTCTCCCACCAGGACACGATATCCCAGAGAAATTATAACAGGTTCAGGGAAGCAATCCTGTGGGCTTTCTCCTCTGCTCCTGAGATGAGTGTCATCAAGTTAGTATTTAAAAGCATGAGGTGGTCTCTGAATTGCTACATTCTGACAAGGGCACGAGGCCTTTTTTGGAGAACCAACTGGGGGTGACATCTTCTACAGAAGCTATACACGCAAAGAAAACGCCCATTAACTGAGAAGAAAATTGATGAAAGGCCCTTTGAGAAATTTTTAGGTTATAAATAAAAGAGAAAGGCCAGCAATTAAACCACAGACATCTTCTCACCATTTTAAAAAATCATTTTCTTATATCTATGAGGCTCATGTAGCAAAATAAAGCCCATGACTCTCTAAGCAATTTCATCACTAATACAACAGCCTATTTGTCATTCCCTGAGGGGAGCCGTACTTGGGATGGAACAACTAGCTATGTAAGTAATTGTAATTCCCACAATGAGAACCTAGAAAATATTTCGCCACACGTACAGTGTGTTATAAACGTCACTGAAAGCTCAGCTCAGTTAAAACCTGCAATCCGTCTCCCTTCTGTTACTCACCATCACACAGAGCTGTATCAAAAGATGCACTGAAACATTACATCTCAGACTTACATTATCAGCAGACACTGCTTTAATCAGCAATGGTTTTCAAAGGACTGGATGGCTTCAAGCACTTCATTTGAGCCATAGTGTAGAAATCTGGATCCTTATCAGTTTCACTTTACTTCCAGCTCCCCTCCCTGGGTTTTATAAACACAGCCCTCATTCTTCTTAAAGGGGTAAGAAAAATGGAAATGGTAGCTAGGATTTTGCCATTTCTACACAGTCCACCTTTTCCCCAGCCTTCAGCAATGCAAAGGGACTAAAATTAGAGTTGCAAAGGGACTGAGATATCTGTGTCACGTACATTGCAGGGAGCAGTGAGAACTACAAAAGGGAATAAGAGCTAAAGAAACCACTTTAGAAATAATATCTAAAACACTGGTCTTATGTTTTCTAAATTTCTATTCCTGATGAAAACACAGCATCTACTGTATTTTACATAGTATTATGAGAAAATAGAATGCTTTGTTTTGATAACATTTCAATATTAATATTGAGGTACCTTTCTTCACATATTCCATAATTTTCACCCATGATTCAACCCTCAAATCATTGTTGTTTCTCTGGGAAAATGTAGAAAACACATGCACTTCAACTCATAAGTACTAAACTATAAACTTTCTATACTACAAAAAAGGTTTAATCTAATAACAAGGACTTTTATTTTACATTTGGTCAGTGATGACATAAAAATATTAACTATTTGAAGGTTTCTAATGCTTGTACAAGCAGGTATTATTTGGCATGGAAAGGGTTTACTAAGTACACTGCCACGGGACACCCTCTGCAGACTGATAAAATTCTAAAGAGCAGCATAGCCATCTTTCCAAATCCAACCCAACCTCTCACTTCGTAGATAACGAAACCAAGCATTCAGTGATTTGTCAGAGGACACACGCACACAAACTTAACACCAATGCCGGTCTCCTAAACTCAGACACAGCATGCTTTTCCCCACACTAGACGGCGCTTAGGAAGAGACGGAAGGTCCCCTCTTTAGGAGAAGAAGCCCTCGTCATTGTATACAAACACACAGTTTTCATAGATGGGCACACTGGTACTCAGAACACCCGCATGCACTCACCTACCCAAACTCACCATTTCTCCAGTCTCACAATTCTGCAATTTATCATTCTACATTATGCAGAACTCAACATTCTGCAATTATGCCCACTATGATTTCAGCTCCCACTGCTTAGTAATTTCTCATTGATCTCCATAGTCCATCATTATCATGGCACCTCATCTCCTTCCTCCTTTTTTTAAATTTCATGCTACAGATTCTTCAGATATTTTTAAAATTTTATTTGTTACTGAGTCTATGGAGAGGAGGCCAGAAAGAGGTTAGGGTGGGATTATTTCTTATGCAAAGAGACTTAAGACCAATTATTTAGCTTTTCCCTTTGACCTGCCAAATAATCAAGATCCATTGTTACTTTTTGCAACTATACATCTTCAGCTGGAGTAAAACCAGAATCCTATTACTCATAGTCCTTGAGGGGTGTCTCACTTCTTTGGAATACATTATCAGTGAACATTCTAATACCAGGTGCAGACTGACCAATCCTAATATCCAAATCATTTACTCTCAGAGAGTTCTTATCTCCCTTAGAAATGGGAATAAATTCTTACTAAAATCATATAAGCAACACTAAGTTCAGACCTTCAGAGAATCCTAGTTCTGAATTTCCTTCACTTATCTTCATGTTGAAGGATGCTTATTGAGTCACTAACCATGCAATTTTGTTCATTACTGCCCATCTGTTTTTTTTTTTTATAATTATTTTCACTGAGTATTTTAAATATCAACTCATTACAGAGCTCTGGTCTTCTATGGAGAAAGGGAAATAATAAATTCAAAATACACAGCTGTTGAATGGGCCATCCGGGGCGATGTGCCAAATCGAGCTATAGAATGCACAGGAAGCACCACGAACACGGCAGAGAGACCAGCAGCATTCTTAAAGATGCTCAGATGCCTGCCATTCTCCATGACGGTGTCACCCATAAAAGCAAACCTGAGCCAGCAGCATAAGGGGTTTAACATTTAGGCACAAATTAACTCACATCCTCTACCATCAAAATGACCACTCAGACAATACAGACATTCAATGCAACTTTATCAGTAAAATCCAGAAGAGAGCAAGTCATTGGTCCACTCTTACAAGTGACAAATGAAAGGAGGTTTCCAAAATAAATAATAGAATGCCAAAGGAAAGGAAATGTCATTGTTTATTTTCATCTTGCGTTCATTTTGGTCATTACCAAAATTAGTTTAGTGCAGATCTAGGGTAATTGATTATGAGATAAGGCTACATAGGTCTAGTACCTTCTCTCCAGAGACTTATGACCCTAAACTTACCACTTATTTTATTATACGATCTTGACTTGTCAGGAATTACGTATAGATCAGAAACAACATCCAAACCATACTGAAAATAATCTCTAAATAACACATCAGAAACATCAGCAGCATAAACTTTTTCTTCAGGTATGTCAGTGCTTACTGAGGGCCTGTAGCCAATTATTCTAGTTAGATACAGTTAGAAAAATAAATATAGACATAGATGTTGGTTCAAAAAATTGGGAGCTTCCTGAGTGAAATCTGAAACTGGCCCCTTTACAAGAAGTGCACGGAGAGACTAAAGAGGCAAACCACTCCAGACTGGTAGCTGGCAGGTTTAATAAGCAACAGAACTGACATATGAAGCTTATCTTGGCTGGCAGCAAGACGAGATTTCTGCACCTTGCCACCAGAATCTTCAAAGTTTATATAGAGGTTTTAACCGGGTTCAGCCCGCTAAGCCACCCAGATGTTCTCAACAATAGCTCTTGTGGCTGTGTCTCTTAAAACAGCTGCCACTGTGGGAACGGTAGGGAGGATGTACATTCCAAGGACAGCAGTTGGTGGGGAGCCTCTGACTACCCAGGGTCCAACTCATGGGTGAACCAGTGGTCATGTCCTCTCGACGACCTCCTCCAACAGCAAACATTATGATGGAATAAAATGTTACTGCATAAAATGCTTTACAATTGTTCCTTTTGTTAAGACATTCTGATGACTATAGACTTGCGCTTACAAATCCATGTGAGAAAAACAAACTTGGGATGCCTTTATTTTGCCCACTTAGAATATTCCCAAGCTACTAAAACTTACCATTATTATTTCATAATCTACTTAAATATAAATAACCAAAACATGATAATGTCCTTGATGGCTAAGACTTTATCATGTGTGTTTCCACTGCAGTTCTTAGTATGGTCTTGCTCAAAACAGGCATTTAGAAATATGTATTGTTTTGAAAGACTGATTTTGTTCTTTCTGAGTTCATTTCTACCTAGTAGATAGATACTGCCAGGTTGCATCTCTGCAGATGCTCTCCAGCAAACTCAAACTTGTCATCAGATAATAACACAGGAATTATAACCGAAGTGCTAGTTCCATGTTTTTTGTTTGCAATAGATCTTTTCTTAGTAAATAATTTAATTTGTATTAATTAAACTATGAATTAATAACTAACAACTTTATTTAAAGAGCTACCTTTCACTGAATTACCACAGAATTTTAAAATGCATAATTTTCTGTTCTTTTACATTTTGCCCACAATATTTTCTTCAATTTCTTTTTCTTTCATTGTAGTATTAAAAATGAAGTGGCATGACCTCAAGGAGACTTTGTGTGAGATCCTAAGTAAATTTATATATCAATGAATGTCTTCCACTATTAAATTCAAAATAAATTTAAAATATTTTCAATTTAAAAAGTAAAAATTCTATTATTTAAAATGTTTTCAGCTTCTAATATGAGATATACCCTGTTTAAAAAAGCACTGTCAGATGACATCATTTCTTCCTCAAGTTCAAATAGTTACTTTTACTCAATAAAGTAATATTTATGACATTCAGAAATTGTCTACTGCGTTGATTTGTGTGTACCAAACCTCAATATAAAATCAGTGGGATGACATTCCCTTGCTATTATTATATTTGTGATATTTATTGAACATTTATTACTTGGGAAGATAGAATCGTCCCTTAAGACATATTATACAAATGTGATAGAAATTATTAGATTTATGCATGAGATCTGTTTGTTCTTATCTCTTACAGAAACCAGTATTACATCAGAATGCCCTGAGGTACATGATCATTTTTACTATATTAATATATGAATTGTTCCTTTTCATTAAGAAATTTCAGTTAAAGATAAATGTAAGTGAAATTCTTTTTGATGCATTTAATCTAAAAGAAGGGTTTGGAGAGTAGTCAGAATTCCTTGAATGAATTTTACTTATTTATTAAAACATTCTAAATAGAAAGGTAATTATTTTTTAAATTACTCCAAAAATAAATGTTATAAAATAAATTACTCCAAAAATTCATGTTATAGATATGATTCCCAGCTTGAATTTATTGTGTGTATCATTATTGTGAAACTGCAACTCACAAAAAAGAATCAGCCAATTAATATGTTGATACAAACATTTAGAACCTTTATTCCAGAGAACACTGTTAAAATATGCCCTGTCATTGCAGACACACACTATAATGCACTATTTGGTAAGGAGCTTAACAAGCACGAGGTTAACCCCCAGAGTGTATCAGAGCCTTCAGTATTTAAAATACAATATGAGTCTCCAACGGGAAATATACTGGATAGTGGATTTCCTATACAGGGTATCATGAACATTCCTGAAAATAGACCAGAAGATTTTTTTGTGGAGCAGTTTGGAAAATCAGAGTTCCATGGACCATATTTTGGGAGAAACATGATACAAGGGTTATTCAGGCCTCACCAGAAAAAACAAAAGATCCATTCAGCACCAACTCCAATTATTGTGGAATCAACAAAACTGAACTGCATTGTTACAAAATAGCCCCCTCCCTTCCTCCACTCTCCACAAAAATTACTTTTAGTATAATCTGATTTTTCAGAATCAGGTTTAACTAAAATATTCAACGTGGCTTAATTTGCTGGTTTTTCAAGAGGTAGAAATGTCCTTCTAAGTCCCTGGTAACTGATTTTTCATTTTCATGTTTGAAATATTGGAATGATATCCACCAAAGTCTGAGGAATTTAGGCTACCATTGGTAAATCTGGGACATTTTGAAGGATTTGAGAATCACATTTTTTTTTTCTGATTATCTATTGATGAATAGATGTAAAAGTAGCACCTTGAATTGTCAAGTGCCCAGGATCTACTTTTACTCTCCAAAGAACAACAAATTCAGGGCAAAAACATCAACAGCTAAAGGTAGCAATTCACTAACCCACGAAGGTACGGCTCACACTGGATATGTAGTAAAGAAACCTACTTTGTTTTTGTCTGGATCTCTGGGTAGAATGAACTGATGAATTTTTTAAATCTGCCAACTATTGGCTTTCTTACTTGCTATAAATCTTACCTTAAATGTTTTTTTCAAATAAAGCCAACTATGCATATTGCTTAATTGTTAATATATAATACTATAACATTGTTCAGGATAAAGATCTTTTTAAGTACGCCTTTAATTTTAAACCAGATGTATATTATAACTCAACAATACTATAATATATGCATGTTTAAATATTTTCATGGCAAAATACCCTACCCTTTAAAAAATATATTTTTGTAACTTTATAATGAATAAATTTAATAATTGTCAGGCCTTGCTGAACTCCACAAACACACATTCTAAACTATATCCAGCAGTCTAGTCAGTCACACTATGTCACATTGGCATTAGCAAGGAATACAAGGCTCTGTGAGTCGAACTTTTAGGATGTTTATTCACATAAAGAGCTAAAGTGTTTAACTAAAACAAATTCTATTAAAAACTTTCTAAGGTATATATTTTCCAGCTCACTTAAATAGAGGCAGTGTCATCGGAATTCCTACACCTGAAAGGTATTTGAATTACAAACCTAGCTCTTTTGCCTATACAGGCAATTGCCCCAAATACTGAACTTTAACATGTTCCCGCCCTCCCTGAGAACCGTCTCTTCTCAGTGCAGATTGGATGTTCTCACGCCCTCGGGTCTGCCCCATATTTTCCTCCAGTCTTCTGGAAGTTAATCAGAGGCTAGCTCTAGACCTCTCCCCCAGAGTAATGTTCATAACTTTTGTGTGACTTTCTCGGTTCTCACTTCTAGATTGATAATTGTATTCAAGGTAGAGCCGCGCATGCAGAAAGCCTGACCTTCCGCAAAGTAAAATATTTATACATCAAATCACTTCAAATAACAAACGATCAGTTTCAGTTTTGTTCACTTGCTCTATGTCCACTATGTTTATTTGCAAAACTTCCTGTAAAAGATTGCCAGGAAGATCTGGGTCATTTCACACTAATACACAGTAACTCTTGATTCCTGTATTTATTTACCATAAAGTTTTTATTACTGCTAAGTAAGTCTATATGATTAGCATATCTGAATTTTTCTTTTACTTTGCAATGCATTTCAGCTTTCTTTTTCTATCTTAATAAACTCTGGGCATGTACTTTCAAAGTCAGTCAGGTCAAAAACAGTTTGCAAATCACAGCTTCACATACATTATAATTTCACATACATTATAATTTCACATACATTATAATTTTTAATCCTCACAACAGCCTTCAAATTAGGAATTACTGTTTCCTGTCTCACAAATACATTAACTAAGATTCAGAAAACTGAAACAAAACCCCATAGTCCTACATTTGGAAGTATGAAGTGAGAATTCTCACCCAGAACTTTATGAGTTAAAACCTCAGTTAGTTCTGCAATAAAGCATGGCCTTTTAAAACAGTCAGGAAGTGAAGCAGTCTGTAGCCATTACACACTTAGACAGCCACATAGAAATGAGGCCCGCAGCTGGTATTCAAAAGTATGACCTGGATCCTTTAAGGAAAGTTTATATTTTATCCAATATAGTCCTTCGAGACTTTGAAATTCCAATATACTTAGGAGATTAAACCCAGTATGGTTCTTTTTTTCATAATCCAAGTATTAAGACTATTAATAGTGCATAAATCTGAACTTCAGACATTCAGAACAATGCATTTTCGCATGTTTAAGAGACCATGGTTTTATAGGTGATAAGGTTTCACTTTTTGCTATTTGCACTACTATTAAAGTTGGCCATGCCCTTTTCTGACATGAACCCTGTAGCCACAGTAAATTTACAAACATAATTAGTCTCCTATACCATCAGGTGAACCATGACTCTACTCAAGGTTACAGTATATTTCTGGTTGAGCAAATATAGGTGACCACTACAGTTCATTGACATTTAATATTTTATTATCAAGGTAAAGTTACTTTTACAACTTTTATGGCAAAAAAAACCCTAAAACTTTCTATAAACCTTGCCCTTACATTAAAAGTTCATTAACTTATTCCATAAAACATTAAAATATTCTATAATACTTATAAATTTTCCTTGATGCATATCCCTACTATCTCACAGAGAAACTAGACTTTGAACACTTGCTAAGCTTTATAACAATAAATAAAATAAGTTTTCAGTATCGAGGCAATCACAACAGGTCTCGAAATAAATTGATTCTGGTTTTAAAATGAAGGTAACCAAATCTAATTTGCCCACATTCTAGTTATGACAATTTTTTAATAGCTATTACATTATTTTTAGTAAAGCCCATGGAATCCTTAACTTCAAGGTTGTTGACAAGAGAAACATGAAAACATAGACTGGCAAATACAATTTTCTAATCTGTGACAGCTGCTTTTTCACTCTGACAATTATGTGATAAGTCTGTATATGCTAAATCTCACAAATCTTACCGTCAGCTTCTCCTCTAAATTCTCATTTAATAAGCTTCCTTTTTCATGCTTTTGAAATTCCATGTTGAACAAGAAAGAGAGAGAGGAACAGAAAAAGAGAGATTCAGATTCTGTCTAGCAAATGATTTGACGCGCTCACATGTTAGATGTTACAGGACATTCCGAGTTGTGAAAGCCCAGGGCGTTATCAGAAAGCCCTGGCGATAATTTCTGGTTAGCGAGTGTTTCCATTTATAGATGTTCAAACCCCACGAACAGAGCACTGAAGAGAAGTCAGGCAGCTGGCCTTAGATAATGATAAATGTCACTAGATATAAAAGCAAATTCTTCAATAGAAATATATTCCAACAGGTTAGGTTCCCTGAACAAAGTAAGACGTGTGTGACAAACAGCAACTATCAAAAAATTCATTTGTAGTCTTTAGAGCAGAAAAAAAACCACTCTAGAATAAAGACCTAATAAATCACTTTCAAAAGGACACATGTGATAGACATATAACAAATATGAATCATCCAGTTGTTCTTCCAAATTCCAGTTTTTGTCCTGATACTCCAGGCATTTATGCATTATTTTGTTGCTCAAAATTTCTTTAAGTCAATTCAAAGGAAAGAGTAAAGGGTAACTAATTAAAACTATTAAGACACAACACATGTATTCAAGGGGTGTTGCCAGTTTTGTTCCATAGAAATTTGACAAATGATGTTTAGAAACACCATGAAATAAGAGTCATATTTCTTTTCACAAAAACTCATTTTGTTCTGGCTTTTCTACTGGGGACAAAGTTATGACATAATAGATGAAATTCATTTTTCCAATGGAATGATGTTTTCAGAATTCTTTGGAAACTGTCACATGCCTTAAAGAAAAGTAATTATGTAGCCAGTTGGTAATTAACTCTCCGTGGGTTTTTTCCCCCCACAACAATCCAGATATGTGGAGGACAATAAGAAATAAAAATGGCTTTCAGAGTCAGCTAAGACTGCTCTCTTTATGTTCGCCTAAGCCCTCAACTTGTTTTAAATGTCTTTTTAATACCTGTTGCTGACCGTAACTCAAAGTTCCTATCAGTTTTTACTTTACTTCTTAAGAAAACATTTCAGGAAATGTGTTGTGAAACTGTCTTCAGTGAGATTACAGCTGGTTCTTTGCTGCCAGGCAGGTTGCTCGAAGCTTATTCTGCATCGTGACGGAAGGGCTGAGGATTTGAGAAACATATAGTAAAAAATAAGCCTCATTATTCCTGCTTGAGCATAATAAATTCAAAAACCATATATTAGACTCATGTGCAAAAGGGGCTTCTCTCTTCGGCTGAACTCTGAATTTCAGAAAGGAACTCAAACATGCTAGCTGTTGCCCTAACAAGTTCGAAAACTGAAGTCTTCTAGTTTTACCAGAGTACAAGACTGGCAGGGGTCAAAAGCCAGGTAATCATTTACATTTTATGCGAATGGAACCTCCAAAATCACTCTTTAAAAAAAAAGCATACTCTAGCTGCAAATGGAAACTCAGGTATGGCTAGTTTCATGCCCGGAGGTGGAACTCCGGGTCCAGTTAGAAGTAGAGGGGTGGTGGGTTGTAGGGCTGCTTGGAGAGGGGCAAGAGAGTAGTGATAATGAAGGGGTGTGCCAGGGGTAGTGGGAGGAATTAAAGCTGTAATTCAACAAACAGGCACTGAGTACCTATAACAAGAGAAGATTATCCTAGGTGCAGGCAGATCTTTTTTAGATAATACATAAAAATAATAAAAGATACAATGTTTACATTTCTTCCCTTAACAAACTCACAATGTAGGTGTGACTGGATATAAGCAGGGTAATAACACTCTTATAGAACATGCTTAAATAGCACTCACGCTGTGCCAGGAGCTGCTTCCAACTTTTCTTTATATGATTTCAGTTAATTCTCAGAACCACTCTGGATGGCACATACTATTATTTTCCCTGTTGTTATGGGCCAAATTTTATTCCCCAACAAAAAATATTTTATATGTTGAAGTCCTAACTTCCAATATCTCAGAATAAGACTATATTTGGAAATAAGGTCTTTAAAGAAGTAATTAAGATAAAATGAATGAGGTCATTATGGTTGACCTTAATCCAATATGACCGGTGTCCTTATAAAGGTAGATTAGGACAAAAATGTACGTAGAGGGAAGACATAGAGAGAAGATAGTCATCAACGAGCTAGGGAAAGAGGTCGTCAGAAAAAAACAACCCTGACAACACTTTGATCTTAGATTTCTGGCCTCTAGAATTGTGAGGAAATATATCTCTGTTGTTTAAGTCTGTGGTATGGGTTGCTGCAGCCCTAGCCAACGAAGATACCCATTTTATAGGTGAAAAAATAAGACAGTTACATAACTAATAAGTGGCACTCAAGCCCACTGGCCTGAGCTCCTAACCACTGTGCAC
>PVJD01009683.1:0-60304 GCA_004026545.1 Mormoops blainvillei
CTCTTCCCTGGATCTCTTTTGTCCTGATTTCCATCTCTTTCTCTCTCTCTATTCTTTCCAAACAGTGGCCAGAGTGATCTTTTTAAAGTGCAAATCAGGTCCACCCACACTGGTTAAAACCCTTTAATCTCTGGTCACCCTCAGGATACAGTAGTTTGAAGGTCACTTCTTCAGGCTTTACCTACCCCAGTCTGTGTCTGGCTCTCTCTGTACTTTCTACAAGACAGCAAACTGGGAGATGGACTCCCAGATACCATTAGTTAACAGCTGGGGCCCCTTCTCCCCTCCCCATGTTTTCTAGACTAACATAAATCTCTACGAAGGCAGGACTATGATCTAGATTATATTCCAGTGAATCCCCAGTGTCCAGTACAGGGCATACCCCAGAGCAAAAATTTCTGTAAGAACAACACATAGTAATTGTTGCTGGTTAAATGGGACAAAGGATTGCGGGATGAAATAACTTTGTATTGCTGAAAAAAACTGAAAAATGAGAGGGAGAATGACAAGGCATAACTCTTCACTTAAATTTAATCTACAAGAGACAGATTAAAGTCTGAGCATTTTAGGACAGAAGACTAGGGAGCTTCTAAACCAATGTCAAAATTGCAACAGGGAAAGCATAGGGAGAGGGGTGAGGGGAAAGGGGAAGAGTGGGTCTTACTGAGTCACAGGGTGTGTATTACTAGGGGAACCTTTGATCCTAGGAGCAGGTTAGAACCGGAGGTATGAAGTTTCTCATAGCTGCTTTGTTTGCTCATTTTATTATGGATCTCTGAGGTTAAAAGGCAGTATAATGAGGCAGGTGTGATCTGTGGCCACAAGATAGGCAATTTAGTACCAGGTCAAAATCCAAGCAGCCTAGCACCTCCTACATACTCTCTCTTCTTAGAAGCATTTGGGTTCCACCTCCCTGGGAGACATTGAAGACTCCCACCTTACCCAAAGGAAAGGAGAAAGAGTAAGAGATCAAACTAGTGAAACTTAGAGACTCTTGAAAAGTGGTGGTTGTGATGACATAGGGCTAGAAATGAAGGACGTGCTCTGCCTCCTAAAATTGGTAGAGATTGCTTCAGATTGGATTGCTTGTAACCAAGCACATCCTCTGTTAAGTGATGCTATATTTGAGGAATTCTATGTTTTTCTGAGTCAAGTTGCATGTTTTTCTAGTTTTTCCTCTTGGTGTGCACCCAGTGACTGAGCATGTTTTAGAGTTTTCTCAAGTACAGGCAGTCCAAGGACCAGCAGCACTGGCTTTATCTAGGAATTCATTAGACACTGCAGAGTCTGCATTTTAACAAGACCGATAAGTGTCTTGTATGCATGTTAAAATTTGGAAGGCACTATTTTAGGAAACTAGGAGGGGAGTGCCAAACATCAGTGGTTCTTAGTGTGGTCCCTGTACCAGCATCATCAACATCATTTGGGAACTTGTTAGAGATGCAAATCCTTAGCTCTGCCCAGAACTACTGAGTCAGAAAGGCTGGGGTGGGATTCAGTAAGCTGTGTTTTAACAAGCCTTACAGGTGATGCTGATATTCACTGATGGTTGGTAACCACCGATCTAGGCAGGTTGCCAGTAATCAATCAGGGGCAGGCAGGAGACAGGAGGCCGGATCTCTTGCCAGCTGCAATTAATTAACAGTGTGACTGTGGAGAAGAGACTAGGCCAGCTTACTGGATCTAGTTTACTTAACCTCAGAGAGAAAAGATGTAAGTTCCTGAAAGTAAGAGTTCTCAAAGTGTGGTTTGTTGTGATCCAGGTGGTTTATTGAGGGTTCTGCCTGCAGTTTAGTTACTTCAGAGATAAAAATAATAGCACACATAATAAAAATAATAGCAAAAATGTATTTTGCTTAAACACATTGGATGGTTTTGAAATGTAAGTTATAAATTCTACAGAACTGTGATTAAACATTGCTGCTCTGTGCTATGGGGTCTGGGCCAAACCAGGCTGATCAGTTCATCTCAGCTAACTTTTAGTTAACAGGATAAAAATAATTTTTCTAATGTGTTTTCACATCATTGACTTCCTACCATTTACATTTTTAATTTCCCATTTTTGTTTGTTGCAATTATATTATATTATAGTCAAAATTTATAAATATGGTTCAATGGCTCATAAGTGGTTTATTGATGCATACAGTGCCAGTGTTATAACTACATAAATGCCACTTCACAATAATTATGTGGGTGTAATAAACAGGATTTACTGTGGGGTAAACACAGGATTTGAACCTGATCAAATCAGAACGAATGAGTCTTCAACATAAGGATTTTGCTCAGGCAATAGAGTGTGAATATGAATGAAAAAGATAATCTAAATATTTTCTCTTAGTCTTCACCATGCTGCCTGTTAAGAAAATTTGAAGATATGCCTTTGTGTTTGTTGCTTTTCTCACTGCAAAAGGGTAAATATCATACTCTATCCAAGAAGCTTGTAAATACAACATTAATGACGTACAACACCTGAGTGGAAAGGAGGAAAAAAACCCTTGGTTGATTCCTTTATGACAGTGTTGGACAATCCCAATGATGTGCAATGTGGAAGGCACTACACACGGCATGTGCTAAGCTAGATGAGACCATTAAAATGCAAAATAGGCACCTCCTCTGTGAGCACATAACTAGTGCATATATTATGGAGGAGTGCTCGATGACTTTTTATTCTGCTTTCCACCTGCCACCCCTGTCATAGAAGAAGAGGTTTGTCACTTAGCCAATATATACTCCTTTTTCTTGCTAGATATGAACTGGAAAATGTACCCTATGGTCAGTGCTGAGGACAGCAGTGGTTGTAAGAGCCAGAAAGGGCTCTCACTGCTCTGGGAGGCAGAGTGCCCAGCTGCACATGGACTCTTTCATGAGGAAGAGCTGACTTTCAGCAACATGCCTCCTGATCTCGACTTAGCACTGATGGCTCTAATAACAATTGTGAATCTGATTAGACCATGGCCACCGAGTATATATGTTCAGTAGGGGAAGAAATAACAATGTGTCCATGACTTCTCCACTTCAAATCACTCTGGTTATCTATGGCAAAAAGTCCTTATGGGAATTCTTTTGTTATGTTTATTGTGGGATAATTTGCATACCATCCTATAACTGCCACTGCAGTCCTGGCATAGAACATTACCCCACTCCCTAGAGTCCTCTGTGCCCTCTGTGTTGAGTTCTTCCCTCTCACCCCCAGTTCCTGACAATCACTGATATCTTTTCTGACCTAGTTTTGCTTTTTTTCAGAATATCATACATTATGCACTCTTGGAGCCTGGCTGCTTCTCAGTTATATGTGGATTTTTGGCTGAAGAATAAAACAGTATTTGAAAAAGGCAATAGTGTTTTTTTTTATTATTTTTATTTCATGTGGTATGCTCAAGAGTGGAATCTCAGTAGGATGTCTATGTCTCCAATACCTGAATGTGTCACTTCACAGCCTAAACACTAAGACTTATCAAGAAGATCAAACTGTGGAACAGATGTCTCCATCAGCAAGAGTCTGAGTCTTTCTCACAAACTGGTTCTTTTTCACTTTTTGAGAAAGAAATTCATGACCTTATTGGCCATTAAACACACACACACACACACACACACACACACACACACGCTGGAAGAGTATGAAGAATGCTTTCCAGATACTCCGAACAACTACAGTGTGTGGTAAGCATTCATTAGCTGTCATCTTTCAGGCTGCGTGTTCAATATTACAGTTTTTGAGTGTGATGTGCATTAGATGGTAAATTGTAAATGGTCTTTGGTGAGAATTCTGTGCAATAATTTCTTGGTCCATCCATGTTCAATGGGAATTTCAGACTGTTGAAGAAAAACTCACTTGCCACTATTTTTACTTTAAGTTTCATATTCCTAATTTATCTATAGTTTATAAAACTTCCTTATCTGCTTAGTTTTTCCTTATTTATATTTATACCATCATGATTATTTTTATTATGCTGTGTGGCACAGCATTTTGTATATTTAGCATGGCCCACTTTATTTCAAAGAAATCAAGGATTGCTTTTATAGTTTGAGGCTGCTTTTCCTTTCTTTATGCACCTAAATAAATGAAAACTCTCAGTTGAAATTTTCAGGAAAGCACTGAACTACTGGCTGATCCACTGAGTGCCATGAGGAATTGAACATGCAAATCATTTTTACACGCACATTTACGTAGAAAAACACCTGCACATCTGGGTTCCCAGAAGCCCCTGTCGATTAATATGCATGTGACCCAGAACTACCCATTCGCTGCTGGGTAATGAGCATTTTAAATGCCCTGGGCTCATTTTCAAGTAAATCCCCGGGTCTTTAGCACTGCAATTAAATGTGCCAGGTTAGATGCTCATTTTATATTAAATCAACTTACTATCCTATGAAAGAAGCTACTCTTTAATATACAAAACGTATTTTTTTGTTACTTTAGGAAAAACAGTGACTACAGTTAACAGAAAACAATGGGCTTTTCAGTGTAAAGAAAACCATCTGGTAAACGAGAATGTTTTACAGAGTGATTTTAAAAAACCAAAGTAGGGGAGATGGTTCCTGCCAAGCAAGAGCCGGAAGCCCGAAAGTAACTGAAAAAATACGAGCCAGCTGGCCAGCCCGCCCTGATAAATGATATATCCCTTTTTTGTGGACTACTTATAAAATTCAAACTGTACATTATTTCACTTGGTCATCTATAAAATCTTACAGGTAGGTAGCAAAAAGTAGATGTATTTCGAGGTGAAGAAATTGAGGTGCATCAGCACATGGTCCCATTCAAGATCTTCCAAGCAGGTAGAAATGACGGTCAGAAGTGAAGGTGAATACAATTCCCTGTCCTCTTGCAGGTCCTCCACGGGACCTGGACCATCTGCTTTAGCGGTGCTCCTCCTTGGGTCTGTAGATTACTTATTCCATCTTCACTGGGAACAGGAGCTTTAGCCTATCACTTCTAGTTTAAATAAAATCCGTTACATTTTAGCATAAGTTACTTTAGTCTCCAAGAATCTCCAGGCAGAAAATCTCCAGGAATTAATTACCTACCACACCAACTCTGAAAACTATGAAGTTCAAACTGGTTGATGTTACCTGCAGGCAGGGTTTACCAAATAAAAGAGTCTAAGATGTATTTGATAGCTAAATCCGACATATCTTAATGACAGCACCCCAGAAAGCATAGTTACTATGATTGTTTTATTTAAAAAATTTATTCTTTTTGTGCCTCAGTAATGCCATTTACAATTTTAGTCATGTAAGATAATACTAATAAAACTTGGTGTAAATCCATGTGCATTTGGGGATTCATGTAAGTTATTTTCATATATCAAGCATAATCCTTAATTTTATTTGCTTAATTTAATCCTCAGAACGATTTAAGGAGATAAGAAGCATCATTTTCATTTCACTTATGAGGGAAGTAAGACCCAGACAAGGTGAGCTACTCAGCTTTTACGCTCCCCTGCCAACCCTGACAAAGGTGTCCCATCCCTGTCCCCGACATTTCACCTTCTATATATACTTTGAAAAAAGATTAGTGAAGATTAGCAGTCCATATTTAGCCCCAAATAAGCAACTTAGCTGAAGAGTATAAAAAGAGATGATAATATCAATAAAATGTCCTAAAGATTTGATTTTAACTTTTTAATTTTTGCTTTAATAGTTGCTCAGCACATGTTTTATATCTTCCACTGACTTTTGGAGCAATTGGCTTTACATCATTTTAACCACACATTCATAACCATATTTTTACACTTGTGAGGGACATTGTCTACTTCTGACACTACAAATTCGACATCTGTTCTCAAGCACCACCTCCTTTCCTTCCAATTCTTCCCAGGAATTCAGTTCTTTGTTCTACACTGAAACCTGGTTCCTGGTTTCCGTTGTAGCTTCCTTAATTCCTTTTAATATTCACTGTGTAGTTTAGAATTTGTTTTGCTTCCATTACTATCCTGTAAATATCCTTAACTCTCTTGACCTTTTGTCCTTCTCTTACACCTGACTGACCAAAAGTCCACCCACATTTGGGTGAGTGGCAGGGTCCACCTTCTGCATATCCAGTTTACTGAGAAGTGCTGGGTACACCTGGAAACTGGGGCCAATATATGTTTGTGGTCACTGACCTCAAACAGCTGTGCTTTTCCCCTAACGATTCTTTTTTTGTTTGTATATTTTATTGAGTATGCTATTACAGTTGTCCCATTTCCCCCACTTTCTCCCCTCTGCACTGCACCCCATCCCATCATCCCCACACCTCTTAGTCCATGTCCATGGGCAGCACATACCAGT
The DNA here is from genome assembly GCA_004026545.1 of Mormoops blainvillei. Lineage (NCBI taxonomy): Eukaryota > Metazoa > Chordata > Mammalia > Chiroptera > Mormoopidae > Mormoops > Mormoops blainvillei. The sequence goes on from PVJD01009683.1 coordinate 6,271, forward strand.
TCTTTGACTTCTTAATTTCCCACACTACTCCCAACCTCCCCCTGACCACTTTTTTTGTTTGGTTAACCTTTTCCCGCCACCACTTTCCCCAGCCCGACCCACCCCCACTGTTCACCCTCAATCCTTTCCCCATTTGGCTTTGTCAATGGGTCCTTTATGCATGTTCCTTGATGACTCCTCCCCTCCCTTTCCCCTGACATCCTCCTCCCTGCTCCCCTCTGGTTACTGTCAGTTTGTTTTTTTATTTCAATGTTGCTGGTTATATTTTGCTTGCTTGTTTATTTTGTTGATTATGTTCCACTTATAGGTGAGATCATATGGTATCTGTCTTTCACTGCCTGGCTTATTTCACTTAGCATAATGCTCTCCAGATCCGTCCATGCTGTTGCGAAGAGTAGTAGCTGTTTCTTTCTTTCTGCTGCAAAGTATTCCATTGTGTAAATGTACCACAGTTTTTTGATCCACTCATTTACTGTTGGGCACTTAGGTTGCTTCCAATTCTTGGCTATTGTAAATTGTGCTGTTGTGAACACTGGGTTGCATAGGTTCTATTGAATTGGTGTTTCAGGATTCTTAGGGTATAATCCCAGCAGTGAACTTGCTGGGTCAAAAGGCAGATCCATTTTTAGTTTTTTGAGGAAATTCCAAACTGCGTTCCACAGTGGCTGCACCAGTCTGCATTCTCACCAGCAGTGTACTAGGGTTCCCTTTTCTCCACATCCTTGCCAGCACTCGTTTGTTGATTTGTTTAACAATCCTATTTTTAAACTTAGTTCACGTCCATTTTTCACACCACTCTTGTCAAGCCTTCAATTCCCCATCTCATCATCTTCCTATCCTATGTGATACTTTCAGTTCTTACATTGTGCTGTCTTAGTTGAGGTCCTCTTAAAACCAAAGCCTAGTTAAATGCAATACCTAAGTGCTAATGTTTTATAGGGAGTCCTAAGGAAGTGGGAATGAGGGAAAAGGGATGTGAATCAGGGGAGTGAACAGAAAATACATGGTAATGCATCACTGAGCTGTGTACTTCTTCACCAATGAAGAGAGACATAACCGGTCACTTAGCCAAGTGGGCTATCTCTTGAAAGGTTGTACAGAATACAGGTGTTCCAGAGTAGTTTGATGGAATGAGGAATGAAAAGAGAAGTTTCTAAAGGTTCCTGCTCATCTCTTGTCTTTCCCTGGCCAAAATTTGCCTCATAGGTAGTTCTCTCTTCCATACATCTCTACTGTGGCACATTATACATTTTCAAAATTAAAAAAAATTTTTTTCTATCTTCTCCTTTCTAGCTTCTCTTTTTGGGGACTGTGTTTACAGATATACTTGGCTGCTTGAAGTTTCTTATGGTTCACTTTGTTTTTATAGCTATTTATTCCTGGGTGATTTATTTTAGATAGTGTTTATATTATGTCTTTAAGTTCACTAATCTTTCCTTCCATGATGTCTAATTTGTGATTATTTTCCTATCCAGTGTATTGTTTTATCTCGGCAATTATAGTTTTCCTCTGTAGAACTTTGATTTGTCTTTTTTTATAAGTCCCTACTTAACATATTCAATATTTCATTTAACTTCTTGAATATGTGGAATAGTTAAATAATTGTTTTAATATATTTATCTAGTTAGCCTAATATTTGTATGATTTCTAGATGAGTTTTGATTGACTTTTCTCTTTATTATGGGTCATATTTTACTGCTTTTTTTGCAAGCTTGGTAATTTTTTATTAGATGACAGGCATTGTGTATTTTAGCTTTTAGGTGTTGGATAGGTATTTTTTCCCTCTAAAATTATTATTTGGCTTTTTTGGGGTTTCGTTTTAAGACATGGTTAAATTGCTTTGAAACGGTGTGACAGTTCAGGTCTTGCTTTTAACTTTTGTAGGAGAGCTAGAACAGTGTTTGGCCTAAGATTAATTTTCTCACTCTAACCGATGCTTTTAGTTCCTTGTATGTCCTCATATGCCTATGTGAGATGTAGTAGAACTGGGTTAGCTACCTGTGTCCATGGTCCCCAAACTGCCCAAAGATGCTATGATTTGCTAGGAGAAATCACTGGACTCAACATGTCATACTTACAGGTATGAGTTATTACAGCCAAAAGATAGATCAAAGTCAATGAAGAAAAAGGTGCATGAGATGAAGTCTGGAAGAAAGCAAGCACACGCTTCTAAGGGTCTCCACTTAGCAGGGTCACATGAGACGAGCTCAGTTCTCCCACTGACGAGTTATGACAACGCATGTGAAATGTTATTTACCAGGGAAGCTCAATAAGACTAAGTGCCCAGAGTTTTCACTGGCAGTTAGTCACATAGGCAGTGTGTGCCTGGCATGCACCAAGATTCCAGACTTTCAGAGGGAAAACTTACTATTTGTATGATTAGTTTAGGTACCATAAGCCATTCTTATCAGGGAATGGTTGAACCCTTGTGAAAATACAAGGGTCAGCCTTATAACTGGGCCTTTTTAAGGATAAACAGTCTCAGGCTTACTGTATTAACTCTTCCGCCCAATGCTGACCTTTTAAGTTGTAATAGCACCTTACACTTTAATAGTACCTAACACCCACTTGTTCAACTGCCTGTCTTTCATTGATGGTACACTTTGTGGGCAAAGAGGAAAATGTTTTGTCCCATATATTGTCTCCTGCACCTACCACATAGTTTAGTATAAAGTAGGTGCTCAATAAATACTTGTTAAATGAAGATAAAAGTTTAATAATGTGAAAACATATAGAACTGTTAAAACTATAAAGAAAAAGGGGGAAAATGGCATAAACAAATATTCACTAATAAGCAGATATATCTACATTTAAAAATTGACTTTTTATGTATCACAATGATAAAAAATTTTAAATATTAACACTCAAGGTTAAGAGCGTGATTTAATAATAACTGTTATACATTGCTGACATGACTATGGAAATTATATAATGAGTAATGTAGTACTGTGTCTCAAGAGTCTTTTAAGTTTTTTTTTTAAATTTTCACCCAAGGATATGCTTTACTGATTTTAGAGAGAGGGAGGGAGGAGGGCGGGGGGGGAGAGGGAAACATTAATGTGAGAGAGAAACATCGATCAGTTGCCTCTCATACACTCCCCCACTGGAGATTGAACCTGCAACCTTTTGGTGGACAGGATGATGCTCCAACGAAGTGAGCCACCTGGCCAGGGTTCAAGAGTTTTAAAGTGTTCATCATCATGTCTCAGAAAATTCTACTTATTGTAATGTATCCTAAAAAACAAATCAAGAGATAAGAAAGAAATAAAGATGTTAACTGCATCATTAATAATAAAAGCTTAAGTAAATGATGGGATATAAATGCAATGAGACGTTAAGAAGTCAACTATTATAGACGGCTTTCAATACATATTTTATGACATGGAAAAAAATTCATACTATGATAAGTGAAAAACTCAGGATAGAAAATAGTTAATACATTTTGACTCAAACTCTGTTAATATATATATGTATTTACATATATGTGTTTAATTTAAAAATATAGTAGATTTGGATTATATATGCTAAAATATCAGTAATAACTACTGAAGAGCTTACTGATGGGGTCATTGGGGTTTTTTTTCTCTTTTTATTTTTTGGGCTTTCTAGAATGGATATATTTTGTAATTAGGATACACACACATGCATACACATTTATCCACACTACTCACCATTATCAAAATTTTATTTAAAGATATACTTCAACAATGTGTTGTTTCATTTCAGTAATTAAATACTTTTCCATCTTTGCTTTTAACTTCCTTTATGATCTTAGGGTTGTATCTATTTCTGAAGCCTCATGTATTAAAATATTGACAAGGTATTTTATATCTCCTTTGAAATTTTGATTTTACCATCTTTCATATTTTAAATTTTAAAGTATTTGCTTTCAAAATGTGAATAGCATGTGTAATAATGAAAGGTTAATTAAATTTATCTAATCTGTAAATCTGAATATTCTGAATATTTATGCAAGATTAAAGGATTTAGACACACACACACAGAGTTGTAATTCTGGCTCTAAAGCCCTCATAAGGATGGTGATGTAATTTGATGACAAATGATTTATCAAAAACAATCTTACCTGACAAGTTGTATTCTCTGCAACATCTGTCATTTTCCTATCCGAATATAATGTTTGCATTTCATTTGGATCATTATAGACAATGGATGTTTTTGTTAGTGGAGTTGGAATGCTGAATAATCTCTAAAACCAGAGTTCCTCTCTGTCTTTGTTTGAGTTCCACCTAAAGCAAACCGAGAGTCAAGGATCTGGGTGTAAGTCACTTCTGGAGGCAATCCTAGGAGACATGGTAAGGGCGTGGAGACTAAGACAGGGAAGGGAGGAATGCCAGTGCGGCAGGTGGGAATTACCAGGCTACTTCTAAGAACATGCAGAGCTCATTCTTGCTAGAGACCCTGGGGAGGCTGTGTGGAATACGTCTCAGAAGTGTCCCACGTAAGGATAAGGAAGCTAGGGTATGAGTCCATTTGTCCATCAACACTTCTCAGTCATTACCTGAAGATCATCAGGGGCATAAACTTTCAGGTGTTTCCAGCCATCCTACTGACCAGGCTGCACATGCCCACAGCAGAGAGACATCAGTAACCATCACTTGCACTTAGTAGAGACTCGAAGGCTATCAGGGGAGTGGGAAAAAGGGGAGGCTGCAGGTGTGCCCTGCTGGATGCTCTTGGCATGGGGTGGCAGAAGGTGGGCTGACTAGAAACCAGGGTCCTATGAGATTGGTTTGGGGGCGTATTTGGCTTTTGCTTTTTGATTCCATTTTGAAAGTGGGGCAAATATTAGAGGAGTTGTCAGTTATTAAGTACTGATGGTTGTGGTTTGGCTCACTGGTTGCTATAGAATGTGGATCAGAGTTTTATTTTTATATATGGCCTGATCATAATCCATGTGTTTGTTCCGTCTTTCAAAACTGAGCTTAATTATGTTAAGTTATTTGAGGTCCTTATACCGATAGCCTGGCGGCAGCTACCCCCACGCCTGGGTAAGATGGCAATGGGGGGAAGCATTACACTGAGCGCACACAGGCTAGTGAGACAATTGGACGGGGGAGAAAGTCCTCCCACCCCTTTCTGGTACCTGATCGGGGGTGGGACCAGGGGAAGGCCGGCACATGTGCCATCGCAGTCAAAATGGCAGCAAGGGGAGGTGGTGTATCAAAGAAACCTATTGTTCTAGCCCGGGGAAAAGAACGGGTTGGTCAAGAAGCAGAACCTCCTGGAGCATGTGCAAATTTGGGCTGGGAAGTCTGTCCTACATGGGAAACTAATATAAGCCCAGGGGAAGGAAAGGACTAGCTCTTGCCCACCTCATAAATGTACTGGATGGTATGTTTGTGGCACCTTCTGGCCCTGGAAGCCACAGGACCAATGGCAGTGCTGACCCCACATGCAGGTTCTGAGGAGAGAGCCTGAGGCCGGCCTGGATGACCACTCAGCGGCTGCCTGTGTCTCTCACGGGAGGGAGCACTGAATGGGAGAAAGAACTCCGGATGCTCCCTTTGGTTTTGGCCCGGGTGAGGGTGGCTGGGTTTTCCTGTGGGTTTCTGGAGGGTATGGGCTTTTCAGACAAGAGTCTGCCATTCTCCCAGATTGCGCAGTATTTGAATAAAGACCTCTTTCCTTTCTCACCAACCTCTGCCTCTTGACTTTGCCAATTGGTGGCGATGGGCAGCCATACTCCCACTTTGGTTTAGTAACAGTCCCACACCTAAGAGCTAAGGAAAGACTCCCCATCTCTCCTGAATTCCACTCTTAGCTTAATGGTAAAGAGTAAATTTCCCTTGGTTAGGAAGTGACACAAATCCCCAAGGCCCAGACCAGCTGTCTGCAAGTAGCAGCAATGAAAAGGGCTTGGCAGAAAGTCTGAGGGGCAGCTTGTAAATAAATACACATGAGAAATCCCCAGGCCATCTACAAATTGACACTTCAAAAGGAGCTGTGAGAACTGAAAACTGAGGGATTTCTTGAAGTTGGCTAAAGTCTTGATATTTACATGACCTCTAAAACCCCAGCCTAGGAGAACCCATGAGGTTGAAGATTACATCTACATTTACGCTTTTAAACCTCATATTGCATGGGTATTCTTCAGGAATCCGCAAACAGCCCTTCCAATCAGAGCTTGGCTTCTTCCTTATCTGCAAACAGCATTACAAGCAAAACAAAAAGAGCAATTGCCATGGGGATGGATCAAGAGGCTATTTGATCAGTCATTCCACTCACATGAGCCTATTGCTGAACAAGGATGGTAATGAAAGTAATTTAACATACATCTATAATTAATTTGTCACACTTTTCCTCCTGCTGGCAAATCATACTATTTTAGAAAAGTTCATGGAATTAATGTCCCAAAAGAGGTATGAGATGGAAAGCCTTCAAAAATAAATGATTTCGTTTACTGTCAAACATGTGAATTTGAAGAGCCAATTTTGGCTATAGGTCAGGGTTAATTTAGCTTTTCAAATTTATCTTTTAGAAAAAAGTATAAAGTCAAGATCTTCCCACCACATACAGAAGAGGTCTGCAACATAAAAAACCATTTTCCTTCTCAAATGGCTCCTATGATCTGGTAAGGGCAGTAGATAATTTTTTAAAGAGTTTTTATGCCTAACTCCTCCACCTTGACCTATGTGTCACTTACATTGAATAGCTGTAGTCCATAGATTGTTTGGCCTCTCTTTTATTTTATTTTATATTAATTTTTTATTCCTTACCCAAGGACATGCTTATTAAATTTTTAGAGAGAGAGGAAGGGAGGGAGAAAGAAAGGGAGGGAAACATTTATGTGAGAGAGAAACATCGATCGGTTGCCTCTCATATGCACCCTGACTGGGGACTGAGTCTGCAACCTTTTGGTTAATGGGACGATGCTCCAGCCAACTGAGCCACACCAGCCAGGGAAAGTTTTGTTTCATTTTTTAATATGAAAACAATACAAAATAAGTGATATCAGAAAAAGGACATTATTCAGTTGCATCTTGAGGATAATGAGAATACTGTACATTCCTGGTGCGGGTATTGCTTAAGTGATTGCGATGACAAGGCTACACACCCATTAAGTTTAGAGGTGGCCGAATCTGGCCAGACTGCTAAGTAAGATAATCAACTCATCCTGGCATGTCCAGAAATCTTCTGGTTATATCGCTGAAATTTCTATATCCTGAGAAACTCCTGTAGTCCTGGGCAAACTGGGATGATTGGCATCACTGAAGATTTGAGTTTAAACTGAATCAATTTTGAAAAATGATGAATGATGTAATATAGAATAGAGCCAGGATGGATCTGTAGGCTGTATTCTTTAGGACTGAAAATATATTTCTTGGTTCTAGGACAGGGAAAATTGACTGGAGAAATATATGAATTGGAGAGATCACAAACTGCACAAAATTCCCAACACTAGAGGTTTGAAGAAATCATTTAAGAGTTACTGCTCATTTAATATCCAGCTAGCAATCCAATAATACAAGGCAAGACGTGACTTAGATTCTTTGATCCTCTTGTCTGTTTCCTCCATGCCACTAGATTTTTTGTTTGTTTCTGAGAAAACCTAGAGCAGTGGGTCTCAAAGTGTGTTGCCTAGACCAGCAGCAATAGCAACACTTGGGCATTTATCAGAAATGCAAATTCTCAGGCCCCACAGTTACTGAATCTGAAACTCTAGGGGAGCAGCAGAAATCTGTATTTCATGAGTCCTGAAAGTTATTTTGATGAATGCTAAATGTTGAGAACCTTGGATTGAGATGGATCCTTCCTGATATTTTTTATATGATGAGACATATCAAATGTAATAATTTTTGATATAGCATATGGGCAAGATGGATGAGGCATGATGGGGCTCAAATCAGGCATTCAGGGCTCATGTTTCGGCATATCATGGCTACACCTACTTTCCCCACATGTCTCTCATTCTTTCCCACCGGTGATACCAGCCAATAACCAGAAATCAATAACCAATAACAAATAATGGACCATTTCATGTTTCTGATGACTTCAAAATCCCCTTGTGCAGATAAACCATAAAAACTGAGGCAACATAAATAATAGATCTTTGCCTCAACCATACTTCCAGAAACAGACACTCTAAATTCTAAGCATACTGCGGACAAGTTCAGTCAAGGGACGGTGTAGCATGGACCAGCAGAATGTGTCATGCCCTGGTTCTGAGCCACAAAGCATTGCATCTTTCTTTGTTTAATCTAACAGATTCTTGTTTCAAGGAAAAGAGTTTGAGTTTGTCATCCTTTTTGGCATCCAAAGATGACTTTGCCCCAAGTCCCTGAGAAGAGTTATTTTACTTATCAACAACGCTGGTTCTTGATCGCATTTGTGGACAAAAAGAAGCCATGTACTAACACTGACTAAGTGTGGGTGGCCTTACAAACTCAGAGCAATGGTAACCACAGGATGGTCTGAAATTAAAACTTTTTAACTGAAAGCAGTTTATGGCAGGTAGTCATGTCCTAGGCTAGAATCTTCCGTAAAAACAGCCGTTCTTTCCCTTAATTGAGCCTGTCTATTATCTTTGCAAATATGTTAACATAGCTTTGGAATGTCAAGGCAACTTCCCTTTATCTGGACCCCTCCAGGGCACAACAATGACATCAGAGCAGAGACCACAGCTCTCCTCATTGTTATTGTTGTCCTGTTAATTGTTGACTGTTAATTATCTTGTACCCACCTGTGTGAAAGAAGTATGTGTCTATCCTTTTACTTTTTATCCAATCCCTGAGCTTTCCTGCTTTGCTTTCTTTTGCCTCCCTAGTATATCACCAATGAGTTTCAGGTGACCACATTATGCCTCCTCTTTTGATTGTAATGTACAAAATAAGGTGCAAAACTGCCATTTTTCTGGAGCATTTTCTTGAGCATTTTCTCAATTTGCTGAGGATTTTCTTCCCAGCAATTTTCAGTTTGGTTCAAATAAACTCATACAAATTCTTTACAGGTTTGAATGTTTCTTACACTGACACATTGAAGCCAAGGCAGGAGTCTGACAGTGAGTTCTCAATGCCCCAAAGATGAATGAATTGGGAAAACAACTCAATGAGCTCCTGATTCCTGTTGTAAAGACCTCAACTTATTGGAGGAATCAACGATTTGAAAGAACTAATTTGTAATTCAGGATGAATGATGTCAATGTATTAGCCAAAATGTTTATATGAGGAGTTGTATCAGAAAATAGTTATCCTTAAACTAAAAACTTAGATATTCTTACATTGAAAAGTACCCATAAGTATATTTTAAATTCAACAACCCCAGCTGACTCATTCTAGAGAAGCCCAATTTTATTTAGTACATGGCTTTATGAAGATGTATGTGTCTCAGCAACGAAACAGAAATGTCCCCAATTTGAGACCCATTCAGAGTCATTTCACATTATGTACCTATAAACTAACTTAGAAAAAGGATGTCTGTCCAATTAGGAACAACTTCCAAAGCACTCCTTTCTTTTCATTTCATCAAAACAATATTTTTAAAGTCTTAACAGAGCTTGTGCAACCATTAGTCTACTCATTGTTTCATCATCCAGTTTAATTCAATTGTGAGATAACTGAACTTCCAGATTACATTGGCATGGGGATGTCCTTTGAGTGGTCGTAATGTTAAAGACGTCACATAAGGTCAAGGGGATACACAGGATCAAAATGAGATCAATTTCCACAAAAGTGCTGAGTTCCAAAGCTATGCTTATATTTAATATGCGGTCTTTAGCCAAAATTTTTCTTATTTGGGAGTATTTTATATGTTTAGTGTTGACAAAGAACACTTTTGGTAGGAATGTAATTTTATTTAAACCAACATCAAGGATATAGGTATTAATGTGCCTGTGGAAATTCAATGCAATTTTAATTTCAAACTTGTCTCTTAGAAATAATCAGTAGAGCAATAGCCAATGTTATGCTATGCAGAATTCATCCTACAGGTGTATGCCATTAGTGTGTGGCTGCCTGCTGTGACTTGAGGAACTCCAAGAACACTTTCCTTCTTCTCTCTGGTGACTATGTTTGTACCTGAATTTTCACTGTGTGTGTGTGTGGAGTGGGAGAGAGGGAGGGCCTCTCTAAAATCAGTCTTTTCTTTCCAAATTCAAATATTTCTGGGAAGATATTTACTTAAAGTAATTTATAATAAGATATGGGCAATTTATTAGGGTTGCTCTCCTTTCTGAGAGAGAAAACTGAGGATAAAAGGGAAAGACTTTCAGTAAAGGAAGGAGGAAAGGCGATCAAAATGCCAGCTTCTCAGTTTTTTCAGCATCTGAGCTAGGCAGGTACTTCCAAACTAGTATGAAGCATTAGACATTTTCATAAGGCCATTCATCCAAGAAAGCTGAAAACTACAATGCCCTCTGCTGCTGGAGAAACTGGAATAGCATCAATGTTTACAGAGCACTACAGGGACCAGGAAATACATTGGTTCATTGTTCATTTAATCTTACAACTCTCCACAACAGACTGTTATTACTCCAATTAAAAGATCAGGAAATTGCCCTGACCAATGTGGCTCAGTCAATTGGAGCATTGTCTTATAGCTGAAAGGTTGAGGGTTCGATCCATGTCGGATGATGCAAGAGGCAACTGACTGATTCTTTTCGCTCATATCAATGTTTCTCTCTCTCTAAAAAACAATGAAAAAAAAGGTTCTCTAGTGAAGGTTAAAAAAAAAAGAAGATCTGGAAACAGAGATTTAGAAGAAATAAATAACTTACTCCAATACATGTAAGAAAACTTGGGCCCTGATTGCTGTGGCTCAGTCAGTTGGTCAGGACACACGCCCAGGCTGTGGGTTTGATCCCTGGTCAGGGCGGGTATAGGAGGCAACCAATCAATGTTTCTCTCTCACATGGATGGTTCTCTCTCTTTCTCTTTCTCTTTCTCTCTCTCAAAGCAAGGAAAAAAACGTCCTAGGGTGAGGATTAAAAAAAAGAAAGAAAGAAATACTTGGTAAAACTAGGAAATGGCTTTCAATGAGCTACTATACTGCTCCATCCAAAAGCAAAGGCCTCCCTGCCCCCTGGGCTGTGTGTCCTGTGGAGGGAGCAGGGATTGAATGATGGAGGTGTTAAGAGGAAATTTCAAAGGCCCACAGTTAACAGGAGTTAATTCACCTTTGAGTCAGAATAGACCCCAAATTGGGGGGAGTGTGTTCCTCAGATAGGCAGGCCTCTGCTCTCCTAAAAAATTCCAAATTACTCATAAAGCCCTTGATTCAGTCCAGAGCTCATAGAGTTTGCTCTGCCTCTGGCCCTCTTCCAAGAAGCTGTTATTTACTGGTTCTTCAGATCTGACCTAATTTGGGAACAGACAGCATAGTCCTCAGAATGGCTACCTCTGAGGTCAGCCTTTAGAACAGAGCATAGTTTGCACCCCTCACAATCAGAAAACACAGGCCTCTTGTCCACAGACACCTGAATAGTGTTTTGCCAGGGGGAGTAAAAATGAAGAGTTGAAGCTAGGCGAAAACTTCAGATAAATCATCAGTGCTATCACTAGCCAAGTAATTGTCCAACTCTTTACTCTTCCATAGCTTGACAAATTTTTATTTTTTTAACTGAATCCACAGAGAGAGTTTTACCACTGGGAACAACTGTAAACAACCCAGGAGCAATATGGCTCTGAAAAGAAATGTCAGTGCCCAAGTCCAGAAGCATAACCTTGGAGGCCTAAACAAAATAAATCCTCCGTTCAAACTGGTGATAGTCAGATGTGCTTTCTTTGTTTCTTTGAATGAGAATTTCTATTACCAGATGCAAGTTATGAGCAGAAAATTTCTATCTTTTTTTAAAATCCAAGTTCTCCTGTCATCTGAGGGTCACATCCACGAAGAGATTTTGCAGGGGTGGGTGGTAGAAAAGGTGCGGTGAGCCTCCAGTGCTTGATTTGACATTTATACTCCTCTCTCTGTGAACCCAATACTTTTCTCACAAGTGTGCTATGAGGAATAAATAATGAATGATCATAAACCATCCAGACAACTTAGAGTACAGCACATGCAATGGATCCTATTTTTCTTTCACGGCCTTTTTCCATAGAGCCTATTTTTATATGGAGCACTGAGAACCTGGGCTTTGTGTCTGTGCTCTGTTATGTATTCCCTGCAGTTTTTTTGCAAGTAACAAATGCCCCTCCTCAGCTAAAGCACACATCAGAGCTCCACATGCCTGTGTTCTGTGGAGACTACTTTTATAGATGAGGTAACAGTACGTGGTTCCACCTTCTGTGGTAATGACCTTGTAACTTTTGAATATGTGAGGAGCAAACTAATGTTAAGTGGGCCCCCAAATGTATCCCTGTTCCATAGACACAGTTACCGAAGACAAGGAAAATTCAGAACAGATTTGAATTAGGTGACTGTCACTGTCAGAGTCAAGGGCAAGGCCAAGGCCAAGGTTTCTGCAGAATTCATTTGGAGGGGAAAAGAACACTGCTTGGGGCTAACTACCTTGTTAAACAACAGGAGAGTCTTAGGACATCATACACACATAAATTCACTCAATCTTCTGTGTAGGAAGTATGGAGAGCAGAAAATGGGTTGCAAAGGACATTTGCTGAGGACTCAGGTAAACAAACAACCATCTGTATAATCTCAGGGTCATAACCTTTATAGTGGAAGAAAAGGTGATGGGATCCCTTTCCTGAGTTGCTGATTGTTAACAGGAGCTTCAAAGAATGGATGATACAGCTCTTTTTTCAGCTTCCAGTTGTTTATTTCAAATTGGATAGAGGCCACAGGAGAGCTGAGGTTCCTGGGTTGTCTTTTTAATTTTGTGAAACTCATCCCAGCTCTGTAATAACTATGGAGATTTCATTTGAGTCTAGACCATAACTTCTTTTTTCAGCTTAGACATTTAAGAACTTGAGGGTTAACACTCATTATTATGACAAAATATATGGACAAACTCAAAAGCAGTGACTTTTGTTGGACCCATCAGAGTATCAAAGTTGCAAGGCAAACCCTCACTCTAAATTATAGAGAAACAGGGCCATGCAGAGGGACACAGCTGAGATCTGCTTATATGGAATAGATGCTGCTGGAGCCATTAACTGGGAAGAACATTTAAAATCAATTGTGTGATGAATTGCTGGAGACTTAGTGTAGACTGGTATGAGAGTGACAAATCCTGGGTGCCAGTCTTATGGATGCTCAAGCACTTTTAGGGCTTGTACATCTAGGAATCTACCAGATTCTAACAATGAAGATCCATGAAATGTGTTCTTGTGATTCTGGAGTGGGTAGAAAAAGAGTAATCAGAGCCTCTACCTAACAAATTTCCAAAGCCCAGGAGAAAAGACTTTGCAGGGAATCATCTGAGTTGGGATAAGGGCATTTCTCTCAGCCCCTTCTAGCCTTTCTGTCTCACTTAGGGGAAACAGATAGTCAACAGAGGTCATGCTTCAAGAAAATAGATTGGAATATTTCATCCATGGAAGAGAGTAGGAGGCAAGGCACAAAAAGCTAGAGCAAAGGGGAAGCACTAGCCACAGGACCACTAAAACACTGACTTAATTGGCAAATATAGAATACTCCTCCTCCACTACATCATACTACCACGCTAACAGGGCTCCAGTATAATAACAGTGGGTTACAGCTGAAGGAACCATGAGACACAGACTGTCTCTGAATAGGAGTACTTAGGGAAGCCCAAAGTCAAGAGGGGAGACTGGAACAAAATCACCAGAGAAATTTTAAGCCTCTGGCATCTATTGGTACAGTAAACCTTAATACAACCCAATTCTTGGCCAGATAAACATAAATCCTCACACATTAAGGGCCTACTTACATCAGTTCTTATTTCCTGATACAACACATCCAGCTTTCAACAAAAAGTTACATGGTCTTCTGAAAGGCAAAGCAAACACCAAATCTACACACTCTGAAGAGACAAAGGAAACATCAGAACCAGACTCAGATATGACATAGATATTAGAATAATCAAACAGAAATGTAAAATAACTGTGATTAATATGTTAAGAGCTCTAATGGTAAAAGTAGTCAGCACACAAGAGCATGTGGGTAATATAAGAGGAGAGATGAAAACTCAAAGAACAAAAAGGAAATGCAGAAGTCAAAAACACTGTAATAGAAATGAAGAATACCTTCTCTGAGGCCACAAAGAAATCAATGACATTGAAGATAGAGCAAGAGAAATTTTCCAAACAGAAATCAAACAGAAATACAGAAACAGGGAGAGAGAGAGACAAAGAATATCTAATAAGTATGGAACAATTGCAGAGGTGTAATATATATGTATTTGTAAGGCCAGAAGGAGAAAAAAGACAACAGAGAAGAAATATTTGAAGTAATAAGGGTTTAGAACTTTTCAAAATTAATGACAGATACAAAATCATAGGCCCAGGAGACTCAGAGGACAGAAAGCAGTATAAGGAAAAAAATAATCAAAGAGACCGCCCCCCCCAAACCCACAATTAGGCATAACCTATTTAAATTGCAGAAAATTAAATACAAAATGAAAATCTTGAAAGAAGTCAGAGGGAGAAGAAAAACCTTGCCTTTAGAGGGGCAAGAATAAGAGTTATAGGAAACTTTTTGTCAAAAAGCGTGCAAACAAGAAGAGAGTGGAATGACATACTTTAAGCATTTGTTATGGACTAAATGTGTTTCATCACAATTCTTATGTTATGATCCGAACCCCCAGTGAGAGTTGGAGATGGGGGCCTCTAAGAAAGTAATTAAGGTTAAATGATGTCATAAGGGTGGGGCCCTGATTCAGTAGCATTAGTGTCCTATAAAAAGAGACACAAAATTGCTTATGCTTGCTCATACTTCCTCGCTATCTCAGTCTTTCCCTCCACTGTCCCCCGTCTCTGTCTGTCTCTTGCTCTGTGTAAGTACCAAGGAAAGGACATGTGAGGACGTGGAAAGCGACCTCCTATAAACAAGAAAGAGAACCCTCACCAGAAACCAAATTGCCCAGAACCTTGTTCTTAGGCTTGTAGTTTCCAGAATTGTGAGTATATAAATTTCTATTTTTTAAATCACCCAGTATATGGCATTTTGTTATGACATGCAGAGCAGACTAATGTGGTGTTGAAACTAAAAAATACCAATCTGGAATTGTATATCCAGTGAAATTATCCTTTATAAGTACAAGAGAAATAAAGACTTTCAGGTAAATAAAAACTGAGGGAATATACCAGCAGATCTATCTTGTAAGCAGTGTCAAAAGAAGTTCCTCAGGTAGAAGAAAAGTGATATAGGTCAAAAAATTAGAACTACATAAAAAAAAAAGGAATAGCATTAGAGAAGGAGCAAATTAAGGTAAAATTAAATATTTTATATTTCTTATTTTATTTATTCTAAAAGAGAATTGTGTTAGATGAAATGAATGACAGAAATGTCACACAAAGTAGGAAGGAGAGATTGGTAACATCCTGTTAGTATGTGCCTGCAATACATGTGAGGTGGTATAGAGCTATTTGACAATGAACTTACAGTCATTAAATATGTATATTGTAAATTTAAGGCAACCATTAAAACATCTTAAAAGTATAGCTGATATTCTAAGAGAAGAGAATGAAATCATATAAAATTCTTGATTAAAATGAGAGAAGGCAGAAAGTAGGGGATAGGGAATAAAGAACAAATGCAATGAATAGAAAACAGTCAGAGATATGGTAGATATTAATGCAACCATACCAACAATTACTTTAAGTGTGAATGGTTTATAAATAATGATTAAAAACAGACATTATCTTGTTAACAGAATAGATCCTAAGAGTATTCATCACAAGTTCTCATGACATTGCTGTCATTCGTTTTTGTTTTTTTCTTTTTATTGTCTCTATGTGAGATGACGGATGCTAGCTAAACCTATTGTGGGAATCTTTTCACAGTATATGTAAATCAAACCATCATGCTGTACACCTAAAACTTACACAGTGATGTATGTCAATTCTCAGTAAAACTGTGGAGAAAACTCCGAGATGTCACAGGGGATATAAAGTCACATTCCAATATATGTGTCATGAGCTATTTTATGTATAAAAGCTAAATTTAAAAGAAAAAGAATGGAAAAAGGTATATTGGGTTGGTTAAAAACTTTGTTTTTTTCACCTGTAAGATGTCTCTAGTAGCGCTTAGTTGTCTTTAACTTCATTTGAAACAATTTTGTTAGATTGTATTGTGACAGCTATCATATCAGTGTGCATTAAAAAAAATCAAAATTGGTGAATTTTTGTGTAGCTGTTTTAATATTGAAGTGAAAGAAAATATGCAACATTTTCAGCATATATTGTGCTTTATTATTTCAAGAAAGGTAAAAATGCAACTGAAACACAAAGAAAAATTTGTGCAGTGTATGGAGAAGGTGCCATGACTGATGGAACGTGTCAAAATGGATTACAAAGTTTCGTGCTGGATATTTCTTTCTAGAGGATGCTCCATGGTCGTGTAAACCCGTTGAAGTTGATAGCAATCAAATCAAAACATTAACTGATAACAATCAATGTTATACCATGTGGGAGGTAGCCAATATACTCAAAATATCTGAGTCAATAAAGTTATTGGTGAAAATGAAAAATTTGTCTTTTATTTTACAGGAAAAAACTAAATGGACTTTTTGGCCAACCTAATATCAAATTAATACTAACCTAAAGAAACCTGGAGGGGCTAAATTAATTTCAGACAAGGCAGATTTGAGAACAAGAATGATTGTCAGTGGTAAAGAGGGGCATTACATAATTATAAAAGGGACAATTCTCCAAGAAGATATGACAATTTTAAATGTATATGCACCTATAAAGCATCAAAATACACAGAACAAAAACTAAAAGAAATCTAAGGAAAAATAGGCAAATCCATCATTACAATTGGAGACTTCAAAATCCCCCTGATACTACGTAATAGACCAAGCAGGCAGAAAATCATGAGGATATAGATGATCCGACCAGTCTCGTCAATCAACCAAGCAACAACTTCTTCTAATAGATATTTATAGAATAATCCACCCAATAACAGCAGAATGCAAATCCTTCTCAAACTCACCTGGTGCATTTATTTTGGGGCATAAAACACACCCTCAAAATTTAAAACAATAGCATTTATATAAAATATGTTTTCAGACAACACTGGAAATAAACCAGAAAACAATAACAGGAAGATATCTGAAAAATTCCCAAACATACAAAAATAAAACCACATGCCTTTTTAAAAAAATTGCTATTTTAGGTGGGTATATTTTATTGAGTATGCTATTACAGTTGTCCCATCTCCCCTCCCCCCTCCCACCATATCCTGTCTGCCCTGCACCCCATCTCATCATCCCCACACCTCTTAGTCAATGTCCATGGGCTGCACACACAAGTTCTTTGGCTTCTTAATTTCCCACACTAGTCCCAGCCTTCCCCTGACCACTTCTTCTGTTTATTTGTTTTTGTCAAGATTTTCTTGCCATCACTTCCTCCAGCCCCTCCCACCCTCAGTCCTTCCACCATTTGGCTTTGTTGATGGGTCCTTTATGCATGTTCCTTGATGACCCTTCCCTTCCCTTTCCCCTATCATCATCCTCCCTCCTTCCCTCTGGTTACTGTCAGTGTGTTTTTTTATTTCAATGCTGCTGGTTATATTTTGCTTGCTTGTTTATTTTGTTGATTAGGTTTTGCTTATAGGTGAGATCATATGATATCTGTCTTTCACCACCTGGCTCATTTCACTTGGCATAATGTTCTCCAGTTCCATTCATGCTGTTGCTAAGGTTAGTAGCTTCTTCTTCCTTTCAGCTGCATAGTATTCCATTGTGTAAATATACCACAGTTTTTTGATCCACTCATTTACTGTTGGGCACTTAGGTTGCTTCCAGTTCTTGGCTATTGTAAATTGTACTGCTATGAACATTGGGTTGCATAGGTTCTTCTGAACTGGTGTTTCGGGATTCTTAGGGAATAATCCCAGCAGTGGAATTGCTGGGTCAAAGGCAGTTCCAGTTTTAGTGTTTTGAGGAAATTCCAAACTGTGTTCCACAGTGGCTGCACCAGTCTGCATACCCACCAACAGTGGACTAGGGTTCCTTTTTCTCCACATCCTCTCCAGCACTTGTTGTTTGTTGATTTGTTCATGATGGCCAATCTGGCTGGTGTGAAGTGATATCTGATTGTGGTTTTAATTTGCATCTCTCTGATGTCTAGTGATGCTGAGCATCCTTTCATGTGCCTTTGGGCCCTGTGTACATACTCCTTGGAGAATGTCTGTTCAGGTCCTTTCCCCATTTTTTAATTGGATTGTTTGTCTTCCTAGAGTGTAGTCATGTGAGTTTTTTATATATTTTGGAGATCAAACCCTTGTCCAAAGTATCATTGGTAAATATATTTTCCCATAGAGTTGGTTCCCTTTTCATTTTGCTGATGTTTTCTTTAGCCATGCAGAAGCTTCTATTTTGATGAAGTCCCATTTGTTTATTCTTCCCTTTATGTCCCTTGCTCTATGGACCATATCAGTGAAAATATTGCTGTGTGGAATATCTGAGATTTTCCTGCCTATGTTCTCCCCTAGAACTTTTATGGTATTGCGACTTATATTTAAGTCTTTTATCCATCTTAAGTTTATTTTGTGTGTGGTGTAAGTTGGTGGTCGAATTTCATTCTTTTTGCATGTAGCTGTCCAGATCTCCCAACACCATTTGTTGAAGAGGCTATTTTTACTCCATTTTATGCTTTTACCCTCCTTTGTTTAACATTAATTGAACATAGAGACATGGGTTTATTTCTGAGCTCTCTCTTCTGTTCCATTGATCTGTGTGTCTGTTCTTACGCCAGCACCAGGCTGTTTTGATTACAGTGGCCTTATAATATAGTTTGATGTCAGGTACTGTGATCCCTCCTGCTTTGTCTTCTTTCTCAAAATTGCTACAGCTATTCAGGGTTGTTTATGGTTCCATATAAAGCTTTGAAATGTTTGTTCTATATCTGTGAGATATGACCTTGGTAATTTAATAGGGGTTGCATTGAATCTAAATTGCTTTGGGTAGTATGGACATTTTGATGATGTTAAGTCTTAAACCCA
Organism: Mormoops blainvillei; assembly: GCA_004026545.1. Taxonomy (NCBI): domain Eukaryota; kingdom Metazoa; phylum Chordata; class Mammalia; order Chiroptera; family Mormoopidae; genus Mormoops; species Mormoops blainvillei. Next base: position 25,312 of record PVJD01009683.1, read on the forward strand.
TGAACATGGAATATGCATCAATTTATTTGTGTCTTCCTTATTTTCTTTCTTCTGTGTTGTGTAGTTTTCCGAACATAGATCTTTAACCTCCTTGGTTAGGTTTATTGTTAGGTACTTTATTTTTCTTGTTGCTATACTAAATGGGATTTTTTTTCCTGATTTCTGATTCTGATATTTCATTGTTGATGTATAAAAATGCTTTCAATTTCTGAATATTAACTTTGTATCCTGCTGTTTTGCCAAATTCACTTATTAGGTCAAGTAGTTTTTTGATGGAGTCTATTGGGTTTTCTGTGTACACTATCATGTAATCTACAATGACAGCTTAACTTCCTCCTTTCCAATTTGGATGCCTTTTATTTCTTTTTCTTGCCTTGTGGCTATGGTTAGGACTTCTAATACTATGTTGAATAGTAGTAGTGAAAGTGAGTATTCTTGTCTTGTTCCCGATCTTAGTGAGAAAGTTTTTAGTTTTTGCTCACTCAGTATAATATTAGATGTAGGTTTCTTGTATATAACCTTTATTATGTTGAGGTATGCCCCCTTTATTTCCATTTTGCTAAGTGTTTTTATCATAAATGAGTGCTATACCTTATCAAATGCTTTTTTTCCATCTATTGATGTGATCATGTGATTTTTGTCTTTCCTTTTCTTTATGTGATGTATTACATTTACTGATTTGTGAATATTGTACTATCCTTGTATCCCTGGGATGAAACCCACTTGATCATGGTGTGTGATCTTTTTAATGTATTACTGGATACAGTTTGCCAATATTTTGTTGAGGATTTTAGTGTCTATGTGCATTAGCAATATTGGCCCCTAGTTTTCTTTCTTTGTTGTGTCTTTATCTGGTGTGGGGATTGGGATGATGCTGACCTCATAAGAAGAGTTTGTGAGTCTTCCCTCTTCTTGGATTTTTTGGAATAGTTGGATAAGGACAAGGGTTAGCTCTTCCCAAAATGTTTTGTAAAATTCTCTTGTGAAACCATCTGGTCCAAGGCTTTTGTGTGTCTAGAGTTTTTTGACTACTGCTTCAAATTCACCAGCTGTTATTGGTCTGTTCAGGCTTTCTGCTTCTTCTTCATTCAGTTTTGGAAGATTATATTATTCCAGAAATTTGTCCACTTCACCCAGGTTATCAAGTTTCTTGTCATATAGTTGTTCATAGTAATTTCTTACAATCCTTTGAATTTCTGTGGTATCAGTTGTAATTTCTCCTCTTTCATTTCTGATTTTATTTATTTGAGTAGTGTCCCTTTTTTTCTTGATGAGTCTGATTAAAGGCTTGTTGATTTTGTTTATCTTTTCAAAGAACAAGCTCCTGGATTTATTGATCCTTTGAATTGTTCTTTTAGTCTCTACAACATTCAACTCTGCTCATATCTTGAATATTTCCTTCCTTCTGCTCATTTTGGCCTTCGTTTGTTGTTGTTTCCCTAGTTCTTGTAGATGTTATGTTAGGTTATTTATTTGAAATGTTTAAATCTTTTTCTGGTAAGCCTGTATTACTATGAACTTCCCTCTCAGGATCACCTTTGCTGTGTCCCATAGGCGTTGGAGTGTTGTATGTTCATTTTCATTTGTTTCCAGAAACTTTTTGATTTCTTCTTTGATCTCATTATTGATCCATTCATTGTCTAATAGCATGCTATGCAGTGTCCATGACTTGGAAACTTTTTGAGTTTTTTCCTTGAGGTTTATTTCTAATTTTAAGCCCTTGTCATCTGAGAAAATGCTTGACATGATTTCAATTTTCTTAAAATTCTTGAGGCTTATTGTGTGTCCTATCATGTAGTCTATCTTTGAACATATTCCATGTACATTTGAGAAGAATGTGTGTTTGCTTCTTTGGTTTGAAAGGTTCTATATATACCTGTTAAGTCTGTTTAATCTAATGCATGGTTCAGTTGCACAATATTCTGTTGATTTTTTTGGATGATCTATCCATTGTTGACAGTGGGGTATTAAATCCCCTACTATAAGTGAGTTGCTGTCTATATCTTTCTTGAAGTCCTCCAGGATTTTCCTTATATATTTGGGTGATTCTATGTTGGGTGAATATCAGTTTACAATGTTTATGTCTTCTTGATGGATTCTTCCTTGGGTATTATGAAGTGCTCTTCTGGGTCTCTTTTTATGGTCTTTGTTTTGAAGTTTATTTTGCCTGATATAAGTATTGCTATGCTGACTTTTTTTTTTTTTCCCTGTCCATTTGCTTGAAATATATTTTTCCAACTCTTTACTTTTAGTTTGGGTATGTCTTTTGTCCTAAGGTGGGTCTCTTGTAGGCAGCATATGTGAGGGTCATGTTTTCTTATCCATTCAGCTACCCTATGTCTTTTAATTGGAGCATTTAATCCATTTACATTTAAAGTTATTATTGATAGGTCTTATGTATTTTTCCCTTTATACCTATGTTTCTCTGTCTCTCACTCTTCTTCATCTTCTCAAAGCAGTTCCTTTAGTATATCTTGCTATGCTGTTTTAGTAGAGGTGTATTCCTTTTTTCTTGTTTTGTCTGAGAAATTCATTATTTCACCTTTCATTTTAATTGAGAACCCTGCTGGGTAGAGTAGCTTGGTTGTAGGCCTTTGCTTTTCATTACTCAGAATACTTCTTGCTGTTCCCTTCTGGTTTATAGTGTTTCTGTGGAGAAGTCAGTTGCTAGCCTTATCGGGTTCCCTTGTATGCTACTTCCTGTTTCTCCCTTGCTGCCTTTAAGATTCTCTCTTTGTTTTTGATATCTGTCTTTTTAATTATACTGTGTCTTGGAGTGGGTCTCTGGGTTCCTCTTGGTTGGAACCCTCTGTGTTTCCCGGACTTGTGTGACTTCTTCTCTCCTCAAATTATGGATTTTTCATTATTACTTTTTCAAACAGGTGTTCTGTCCCTTGCGCCTGTTCTTCCCCTTCTGGTATTCCAGTTATACGGATATTGTTATGTTTCATGTTGTCTTGCACTTCTCTTAATACCTCTTGGATCTTTTTGAGCCTTTTTCCATTTTCTTACTCTTTCTGGAAGTTTTTTTCTACCATGTCCTCCAGCTCTCTTATTCGTTCCTCTGCTTCATCTTGCCTGCTTTTGATTTCTTCAACTGTGTTCTTCAATTCAGAAATTGTATTCTTCATTTCATCTTGGTTCTTGTTGATAGCTACTATGTTCTTTTTCATGCTGATATAGTTTGCAGTAATTGCCTCATTGTTTTCCTGTAGTTTTTTGTAATGCTTTCTCAGCTCACTGAGTTCAGTGAGCGTCCTTATAATTTTTGTTTTGAACTGAATACCTGACAGTTTACTTGCCTCTGTTTCAGTTAGTAGTCTTTCTGGGGATTCCTCCTTTCCTTTGATTGAGGGTTATTTCTTTGTCTTCCCATTATTTGTCTGCCTGATCAAAAACACAAAGCCCAGGAAAGTAACCCAGGACTGCAGAAATAATGCCCCCTTGCAATGCCAGTACCAACAACAAATGAACCAGTATTAATAAGGCAGTCAGTTTGTACCAAAGTGATTCTTCTGTCTGTACAAAGTTACATGGCTTCTCTCTTGCTACTATTCAGTCATTTGCTCTGGGTGATTTCTCCACAATTTAGTTGTAGTTCCAGATTGGCCCTGGAGGAGGTCAGCGTGACTTCCATTCACTCCTCTGCCATCTTGCAAAACCACATGCCTTAAATCAACTGTAGGTCAAAATAGAAGTCTCTCAAAAAGAAATTTAAAAATATTCTGAACTAAATTAAAATAAAAATACAACTAATTAAAAGTGGGGGGCACAGTGAAAGCAGTTTTTAGTGGGAGATTTAAAGCATTAAATGCATATATTAGAAAAGAAAAATCTAATATTTATAAGCTAAAGAAAGAAGTACAGTTTAAATCTTAAGAAAGTAGAAGAAAAATAATAAAAATTAGAGCAATAGTCAATGAAAGTGAAAACATAAAACAACAGAGAAAATCAATGCAATCAAAAGCTAGTTCTTTGAAAAAAATCAGTAAAATTGATAAACCTCTAACTTGTCTAACCAAGAAAAACAAGGAGAGAAGGCACAAATTACAACATCAGAGATGAGAAATGGTTCATCACCATTGATTTCTTGGACATTTACAAGATAATAAAGAAATACTATTAATAGGTGTATGCCCACAAATTTAAGTTGGATGTAATAGATCAATTTCTCAAAAGACACAAACTATCAAAGTGCACATGGATAAATAGATAACCAGAATATTAATTAACTTGAGTCAATAATTAATAGCCTTCTAAAAAAGAAAACTAGACTCAAATAAGTTTACTCATGAAATATGTCAAACATTTAAGGTAAAAATTATATCAATTCTCCATAATATCTTCCAGAAAATAGAAGCAGAGGGAACACTTCTCAAATATTCTGACTATAGCATTGCCTTAATACCAAAACCAGAGATAGACATTAGCCAAGAAATGAAATTTACAGAACAATATCTCTCATGAACATAGATGCAAAAATCTTCCATAAAATATTAGCAAATCCAATGAATATTTATAAAGACATATACATACAAATACACATATATAAAAAATATACAACATAATCAAGTTAGATTTTTTCCAGGTATGCAAAGCTAGTTCAACATTTGAAACGCAATCCATCTAACTCATGCTAACAACATGCTAAAGAAGAAAGATCATATAATTATATCAATTGATGCCCCCCCAAAAAGCATCTGACAAAATTTAACAAGTCATTATAAAATAACTCTCAGCAAACCAATAGAAAGAAACTTCCCCAAGTTATCTCCAAGAATATCTCCAGTTAAAAAATCTACAGTTAACATCATACTTAATGGTGAGAAATTGGATACTTTCCTGTAAGATCAGAAACAAAGCAGGGATGTCCTCTTTCATCCTTCCTATTCAACATAGTACTGGAAATCCTAGTAAGTTCAATAAGATAAGAAAAAAATGAATACAGATTGGGGGAAAAAAGATATAATATTGTCTTTGTTCATAGATAGCATGATTATCAACTTAGAATATCTGAAAATCAACAAAAAATTAATGTAACTAATAAGTGAACATAGCAACGTTGTAGGATAAAAGGTCAAGATACAAGGTTAATTGCTATCTTATGTAACTGCAATAAACTTTAAGAATTTGAAATTTAAAAATATACCATTCATAGTTGCACCAAAAAAAGAAAGAAAAATATTTAGGTATAATTTAACTACATATTTACAGGATCTGTATACAAAACACTACAAATTCTGATGAAAGAAATCAAAGTAGATATAAGTAAGTAGAGAGATATTCCATGTTCTTAGATTAGAAGACTCAAAATTATTACCAGAGCAATTTTTCACAACTGGATCTATGGATTCAATGTAATTCCAATAAAAATCCAAGAAAGAAATTTTGCAGATACTAACAAACTAATTCTAAAGGTTATATAAAAATGAAAAAGGTCTAGAATATGCAAAACAACACTGAAGAAGTACAAAATTAGAGTACACAAAAGACCTCACTTTAAGACTCACTGTAAAGTTATAGAAATCAAGACAACACAGTATTGGCATACATCAAGGGGCCAGAAAAAGAACTACACAAATATAACCAAATGATCTTTGAAAAAGGTGCAAATGTAAGTCAATAGAGAAAAAGTAGTCTTTTAGGTAATTTGTATGAGAGCAGCTGATGTCTTTATATTAAAAAAATGAACTTGGATCTTTTATAAATTTCCCAAAGGCTATCACAAAATGTATCATAGACCTAAATATAAAAGGCAAAATTATAAATCTTTCAGATATAACATTCAGAACAAAATATGTGGAATAAAAATGATTAGTTGACTTAATTAAAATGAAAAACCTCTGTTCTGCAAGAGTCACTGTGAAGAGAATGAAAAGACAAACCACACACTGGAAGACAATATTACAAAATGCAGATCTAATGTTGGACTTGCATCTACAATATATAAGATATAGATGTTAAAACTTAACAATAAGGAAACAAGTAACCCAATGAAAAATTGGAAGATCCGAAGACACCTCACCAAGAAAGATATACAGATGGCAAATAAGCATTTGAAAATATATTAAACATTATTTGTCATTAGGGAAATGCAAATTAAAATAACAGTGAGATATCACTACATACCTATTAGAAGGACTAAAATCCTAAAAACTGACAATATCAATTGCTGGCAAGGATGCAGAACTATAGGAATCATTCATTTTTGGGGGTGAATATAATATACTCTAGTCATTTTGGAAGTGTTTTACTGTTTCTTACAAAGTTAAAATAGGCTTACTATATGTTACAACAATTATACTTCTCTGTACTTACTGAACTAATATGAAAATGCATGTCCACGCAAAACCCCATGTGTGAATGTTTATAACTGCTTTATTTCTAATCACTACAAACTGAAAACAACTAAGATATCCTTCTTAGATGTCAACTCATTCACCTATTCATCTTAGGACAGGAATAGGTGAATGGATATTCAAAGTGTGTAACAATGGGATAGTATTCTGTAAAAATGAAAAAACTATTAAGCCACTACACTTAGGGCTGGTGAGAATTAGGCAGCCTTGGAATTTGATGATTTAGACCTGGACTGTCCAATATGATAGCCACTAGCCACTGTGGTCACTGAACATTGAAGAATGGCTAGTGTGACTGAGGAATTGAATTGTAAATTTAATTTTATGTAAATTAATTTAAATTTAGATATCAATATACGTCTAGTGGCTGCCATATTGGACAGTCTGGCTATAAAACATCAAACTCTGCTCGCCCTCCTCTCCGATATTTTCTCTAATCTCAAGTCTAGTGACTTTCCCCCCTTCTTTCTCTGTATTTTATTATGAGGATTAATTGAGCTTTTTTTCCTTGGTTCTTTTTCAAAATATTTATTTATTTATTTATTTTTACAGAGAGGGGAAGACTGAGAGAATGAGAGAATGAGAAGGAGAGAAACATCAATGTGAGAAAGAAACATCGATCAGTTACCTCCCATATGTGCCTCAACCAGAATAGAACCCGCAACTCAGGCATGTGCCCTGATCAGGGATTGAACTGGCAACCTTTCATTTTGTGGGATGATGTCCAACCAACTGAGTCACACTGGTCAGGGCAAGCTTTTCTACCTTAGTTCTTATCAGATAATCTGTTGTGGTGAAAGGTAGGGATTTGGGACATGGAGAGTGGGGTAAGTCAAAAAGTTGACTAAACAGACATTTCCCTTTTTTTTTTTTTTTTTGCAGAGCACCAGACACTGCTCTAAGCATTTTGTGTGGACTATTTTACTTGATTATTATTATACTCTTTATGTAAGTACCATTATTATTTATATGTTATAGATGGAGCACTAATGTGCAGAGAGCCATCTAATGCTCACATAGCTGGGAAATGATAGAACCTGGCCAGGTTGACACTGTAAACTACTGCTATATTACCTCCTGGTATCACCCTATTTTGGTCAGCCAAGAGACTTCAAATGTCATTAATTTCCTTGCAATGTTTGAAAGATGGAAGCCTCAGATTCTGGAATTTAGGAATTATTAGTGAGTAGTACCTTTCTTCAGGTAAGTACATCAGTTCCCTACCTTCCACTGGGGTCCTGGGCAGTAAGGCACAGAACAGCAAAGGGCTGATATGAGCTAGAGAAAGAGAAGACCTCCACATGCTTCAAACATGCACATGGATCATTTTATTCTCTAGGTCAAAAACCTTCAGTAGCTCCCAGTAGTCTGCCTCATACGCAAACTTCCCAGCCTGGAATGTGTCTAACTTGCCTCTGTGGCTTTATCTTTCACAACTTGGGTGCTTAAACCCAGTGGTCACTGAGCTCTTCTGACACCAGTCATCTTGACTTCTGAATTTGTGATTGAAGTATCTTTCCCACTGACTTATAGGATGTAAATTTTTTAGTCATCCTTCCTAGTCCCTTAAAGCCCATGTAGACTACGCCAAACCAGTAGCGTGAGGTGGAGCGATCTCCTTTCTCTTCCCGTTTCTACTGTTGTAGCTTATGTCCACATTACCTAAATCCCCACAGTCTCTTTACTGCCCTTTCCCTATAATCCACCTCCAAAAGTGCTTCCCATAGCTGTTGGCTGGGTTATCCTAGCACAATTTAGTAGTTCAGACTGTTACTTGTTTGCTTAAATCTTTTACCCTTTCCCCACTACAAGGTAATAGTAAAACTCTCCTAACTCCCTTGATCCTTGGCCATTTCACTTTTCCCCAAGTATGTTAGGTGTGTTTCCATCTCAGAATCTTTGCAGGTACTGGCCTGGGATGCTCTGTGTCCAGATGTTCAACTAGCCAGCTGCTGCAGGCAAGCCCATGATCAAATTTCACCTTTACTTGACCAGCCTATCTAATCCAGCTCCTACTTTATTCTCTTTTACTTCACTCTGCTTTATTTTTCTTTGAAGCATTTATCACTGCCTAACATTATGAATGTACTTTTGGGTAGTCTCCCTGTTAGAATATAATTCTGAAACAGCCCACTTATTATCTGTTTTATTCACTGCTGTCCTCAGCACCTTGTATTGTGCCTAAGCACCCAATAAACATTTGTGAAATCTAAGATGGCAACACTTAACATTTGCAAGTGAGAATAACTGATGTACTTCAGGAGTATCATGTGTCTAGAGCTGTATTTCCTAAACTGCCCTACCAAATATTTCTCCTGCACAATTCACTGTGAATCAGTGTCATGTGGACAAAAAAATTAACAATGGCTGCAGTACACATTTGTTTCATGAGGATCCACTCTGGGCATTAGTATATTGAAGGCTCTGAGCATTCCTGCAGTAAAAGAACTCAATTGACTTTATGTTATTTTATTTTATTTTTGTATCATTTTTTATTGATTTTTAATTGTACTTTTTTCCATTACCACTTAGTCCCCTTATGCCTGCCTCCCCCCAGCAATCACCACACTATTGTTGATGTCTGTGAGTCCTTTTTCCTTTTTGCTCCATCTCTTCACCCTCTAACCTCCCCACTTAGCAGTCATCCTGCTCTCTATCTATGAGTCTGTCTCTATTTTGCTTGTGAGCTCAGTTTGTTCATTAGATTCCACATAGAGTGAAATCACGTAGTATTTGTTTCTCTGACTGGCTTATTTCACTTAGTATAATGTTTTTCATGTCCATCCATACTGTTGCAAAGGGTAAAATTTTCTTCTTTTTTATAGCTGAGTAGTATTCCATTGTGTAAATGTCCCATAGTTGTCTTATCTACTTACCTACTAATGGACACTTGGGCTGCTTCAATAACTTGGAGATTGTAAATAATGCTGCAATGAACATAGTGGTGCTTATATTCTTTCAAATTAGTGTTTTTGGTTCTTTCAGGTATATTCCCAGAAGTAGGATTGCTGGGTAAGAGGCAGATCCATTTTTAGGTTTTTGAAGTATCTCTATACTGCTTTCCACAGTGGCTGTACCAATCTGCATTCCAGCAAACAGTGCAAAAGCGTTCCCCGCTTTCCACATCCTTGCCAGCACTTGTTGTTTGTTGATTTATTGATGATAGCCATTCTGACAGGTGTGAGATGATATCTCATTGTGGTTTTAATTTTTATTTCTCTGATGATTAGTGATGATGAGCACCTTCTCATATGTCTTTTGGGCATCTGTATGTCCTCTTTGGAGAAATGTCTATTCAGGTCTTTTGCCCATTTTTTAATTGGGTTGCTTGTTTTTTTGATGTTGAGTTTTGTAAGTACTTTATAAATTTTAAATATTAATCCCTTATCAGATGTATTGGCAAGCCTATTATCCCATTCTGTGAGTTTTCTTTTTATTTTGTTGATGTTTTCCTTTGTCATACAAAAATATTTCAGTTTCATGTAGTCCAATTTTTTCTTTCATTTCCCTTGCTTGGGAAGATATAGCTGGCAAAATATTGCTATGAGCAATGTCTGAGATTTTGCTACCTATGTCTTTCTTTTATAGTTTTTATGGTTTCAGGCCTAACATTTAAGTCTTTAATCCATTTTAAATTTATTATTGGGTATAGTGTGAGAAGGTGGTCTAGTTTCATTTTTCTGGACATATGTGTCCAATTTTCTAAATATGTGTTCATTTATTGAATAAATTATCTTTAGCCCATTGTATATACTTGCTTCCTCTATTAATTGACTATAAAAATGTAGGCTTATTCTTGGGCTCTCTATTCTGTTTCATAGACTTATGTGTCTGTTTTTATGCCAGTACCATGTTGTTTTGATTACTATGGCCTTATAGTATAGTTTCATATTAGGTAGTGTGATTCCTCCAACTTTGTTCTTCTTTCTTAGGGTCTCTGTTGCTACATGGGGCCTTTTGTGATTCCATAAAAATTTTTGAAATATTTGTTCTAGTTCTGTTACATATGTCATTGGAATCTTGATGGAAATTGCACTGAATCTATAGATTACTTTGGGTAGTATGGACATTTTAATAACGTTTAATTCTTCCTATCCATGAACACAGTATGTGCTTCCACTTATTTGTATTTTCTTCACTTTTTTCTTCAGTGTCTCCTAATTTTCCAAGCACAGACCTTCTACATCTTTGGCTAGGTTTATTCCTAGGCATTTTACTCTTTTTGAAGCAAATTGTGAATGGGATTGTTTTCTTAATTTCCCTTTCTGTTAGTTCATTATTGGCATACACAAACATAGCTGATTTCTGGATATTAATTTTGTATCCTGCTACTTTGCTGAATTCATTTATCAGTTCTAGTAGTTTCTTGCTGAAATCTTTGGGGTTCTCTATGTACAATATCATGTCTACTGAAAATAAAGACAATTTTAGTTCTTCCTTTCTAGTCTGGATGCCTTTTATTTTTATTTCTTGTCTGATTGCTGTGGCTAGGACTTCCAGTACTATGTTGAATAAGCAAGGTGAAAGCAGGCATCCCTTTCTTGTTCCTGATCTTAAGGGAAATGCTTATAGATTTTGACGATTGAGTATAATGCTGACAGTGGGTTTGTCATATATGGCCTTTATTATGTTCAGGTATATTCCCTCTATTCCCACTTTGCTGAGAGTTTTTATTATAAATGGGTATTGGATTTTATCAAAGGCTTTTTTCTGCGTCTATTGATATGATCATGTGGTTTTTATCTTTCATTTCGTGTGTGTAGTGAATCACTTTTATTGATTTGTGAATATTGTGCCAACCTTGCACTCCAGGAATAAGTCCCACTTGATCATGGTATGATCTTTTTGATGCATTTCTGTAATTGGTTTGCTAATATTTTGTTGAGGATTTTAGCGTGTATGTTCACCAGGGATATTGGCCTATAATTTTCTTTTCTTGTAGTGTCTTTATCCGGTATTGGAATTAGGATAATGCTGGCTTTATAAAATAAACTTGAATTTTTTGAAATAGTTTGAGAAAAAGAGGTGTTAGCTTTTCCGGGAATGTTTGGTAAAATTCACCTGTGAAGCCATCTGGTCCAGAGCTTTTGTTTGTTGGGTGTTTTTTGATTATTGCTTCAATTTCCCTAAGTGTAATCTGTCTCTTCAGATTCTCTAATGCTTCCCAATTTAGTTTTGGAGACTGTATGTTTCTAAGATTGATCCATTTTGTCCAGGTTGTCTGGTTTGTTGGCATATAGTTGTTCATAATAGTTTGTTACAATCCTTTGCATTTCTTTTGTGTCAGTTGTTATTTCTCCTCCTTTATTTCTGATTTTATTTATTTGGATATTCTCTCTTTTTTTTGATGAGTTTGGTTAAATGTGCATCAATCTTGTTTATCTTTTCAAAGAACCAATTTTAGGTACACTGATCTTTGTATCTTTTTTAGAATCTATTTAATTTATTTCTGCTCTGATCCTTATTATTTCCTTCCTTCTACTCACTTTGGCCTTTGTCTGTTGTTCTTTTACAAATTCCTTTAAGTGTAAAGTTAGATTGTTTATTTGAGCTTTTTCTTGTTTCTTGAGATAGGCTTGTAATGTTATGAATTTCCTTCTTAGAATTGCTTTCCCAGTGTCCCACAGATTTTGGATTGTTGTGTTCTCATTTTCATTTGTTTCAAGGTATCTTTTGATCTCTTCCCTGATCTTCTTGATCCACTCATTGTTTAATAGCATGTTACTTAGCTTCCATGTCTTTGTGTGCTTTTCAGTGTTCTTTTGATTGATTTCTAGTTTCATAGCACTGTGGTCAGAGAAGATTCTTGATATGATTTCAATCTTCTTAAATTTATTTAGACTTGTTTTGTGTCCTAGCATGTGCTCTATACTAGAAAACATTCCATGTGTACTTGAAAAGTATGTATATTCCGTTGCTTGGTATGAAATACTCTGAACATATCAATTAAATCAATTCAATCTAGTGTGTCGTTTAAGGCTGCCGTCTCCTTGTTGATTTTCTTTCTGGAAGATCTCTCCACTGAAATCAAAAGGGTGTTAAAATTCCCAACTATGACTATATTTCTGTCTATCTCTCCCTTTATGTCTATCAAGATTTGCTTTACATATTTAGGTGTTCCTATGTTGGGTACATAAATGTTTACTGGGGTTATATCCTCTTGTTGGATTGTTGCCTTTATCATTATGTAGTGTCCTTCTTTATCTCTTACTATAGCCTTGGTTTTAAAGTCTATTTTGTAAAATACCATGTTTTTCCATGTGTAATGTGCACTTTTTTGCACAAATTCTTGAGGGGAAAAATAAGGTGTGCATTATACAGGGTAGTACTAATTCTATATCTGTATAAAAGTTTTAAATTCTTTTATTTATGCTTATGCATTAAAAGTGTAACTCTAGAAAGCAATATGATACCTGTATACAAAATGATACCTTGGAATACAATAATCAGTTTTGTTGAACTTATGATGAACTTGCAACAAAAGCAGTTTCAACCAACAGTTCAACAAAATGAAACAAGGAGTGATGTATTGTTATCCACAGAGTAAGATAGATGATGCTGATTGCTATCCACTTGATAAAATCGGTGATGCCAAAATATTGAATTAAAAAACTAAAATGACAAAATGTTTCCTGAAAGTTTGGGCCAAAAACATGGATGCACCTTATACACAGGACCACACTGTACATGGTAAAATACCGTGTAAGTATTGCTATTCTGGTTTTTTTTCCTTTTACTCGTGTGAAGTATCTTTTTCTATCCCTTTACTTTATCCCTTTACTTTAGTCTGTGTGTATCTTTTGATCTGAGGTGAGTCTCCTGGAGGCAGCATATATATGGGTTTTGTTTTTTTATCCATATGGCTTCTCTACATCTTTATTTAGAGCATTTTAGCCATTTACATTTAAGGTGATTATTGATAGATATATATTTAGTACCATTTTATTGTTAGACTATATTCCTCTGTTTTTTTTCTTTCTCTTCTTCTTCTTAAAGAAAGTCCTTTAACCTTTGTTGCAGTACTGGTTTGATGTGAACAAACTCCTTTAGCTTTTTCTTGTGTGGGAAACTCCTTATTTCTCCTCTGATTTTAAATGATAGCCTTGCTGGGTAAAGTAGCCTTGGTTGTAGGTCTTTGCTTTCCACCACCTTGAATACTTCACGGCACTGCCTTCTGGCCTGAAATATTTCTGTTGAGAAATCAGATGACAGTCTAATTGGTTCTTCAAGTATGCAACTACCTGCTTTTCTCTCTCCTTGCCATTTTAATTATGGTGTGTCTTGGTGTGGATCTCTTTGGGTCCAACTTGTTTGGGACGCTCCAGGCTTCCTGGACTTGTGTGTCTTTTTCCTTCATCAGATTGGGGAAGTTTTCAGTCACTTTTTATTCAAATAGGTTCTGATCCTTTGCTCCCTCTCTTCTGGTATTCCCATGATGCAGATGTTCCAAATTGTTGATTTAATCCTCTGCTTCCTCTAACCTACTGTTTATTCTTTCCAGTGCATTATTTATTTCAGATATTGCATTCTTTATTTATGAATGGTCCTTTCTAATGGTTTCTATGTCTTTTTCATTCTTTTGAGTATCCTTACAATCATTACTCTTAACTCTATCTGATAAATTGCTTGCCTCCATTTTATGTACTTCTTCTGGAGAATCTTCTTGTTTTTTCATTTGTGGTCTGTTTCTTAGTCTTCTCATTTTGGGTGTTTCTTCATACTTGTTTCCATGTATTAGGTTGATCTCTAGTATAGACTGTCAAACGTTGCTTGTGACTGGCCCTGGGCAACCTGTTTAGACCTATCAGCAACCCAAGGCATGTGGCACCCTCTCCTGGGCCCGGGTGTGTGCACAATGAACCAGACTCTACCCTAAGACTGGTTTTTACTAGCACTGGGCCCAAGGGAAAGTCAGTTAAAGTCTCAGAGCTCCCAGAGATCCACCTGAGTTGTTAAACTAATCACTGATATACCTTAAAGCTGTGCTCAGCAGCCTGGCTTAAGCTCCACACGGTAGGGTGAGTAATCCCCTTAGGATGATACCTTTCAGAGAGGAGTGCACTGCCTGAGAAAGATGGCTTCTGTAGCATGGGGAGTGACTCGGCACAGGGATCCTGGTGGCTCTTCCTTCAGTTCTCTCCACAGTTACCAGCTCCAGACTCTCCTCATGCGTCCCTAATCCACTCTGTCCTCCCTCTGCCAGAGCTCAGGGTAGGTGGCTGCAAATGAAATTGTGCACATTGGCCCTGTAAGAGACTCTCTGAGTCTCCAGCTGTCTCTTCCTCATGGACAGTAACCCCATTGCTTTTCACAACCATTTGTTATTTTGGTTCCTTTCACAGTTCTGGCTCTGTAGGCTGGGGAGCCCAGGTTGGTGTTTAGACTCCAAACTTCTCAGGGTGACCCCCCAAGCTGCTGAAATACTGCCACCAGAACTTTAGCTGCCGCCCATGGGAGCGCACTCAGCCCTCTCACACCTCCTCCACACTCTGTACCAGTTGTTGTGGTGATGCGGCTGCTTCTGTCTGTCCATGATTATACGGCTTCTCTCCAGCTGGTGTTCAGTTGGCCATTCAGGATGATTTTTCTGTAATTTAGTTGTAATTCAGGTTTGGTCCTGTGGGGAGGTTTATGCAGCTTTGCCTACTCTTCCACCACCTTGGAGATCTAGAATTAACTATATTTTAAAATTTCTTAAATATATATCACCAGAGAAAGCCTTCTACAAAGAACCCCTTAAAGTAGTTCAAGTTGGGATGGTCACCTGGCATGCAAACATCCTACCTTGCTGCCTTCTAATACAGACATTGTGTCCTGGCACAGGCGTTTTGCTGATTCTGGACCAATCATAGTGGTTTATGGTTTGTTGAAAGGATGGGCATTTAGCCAGACTAAGACAATTAAGACATCCCCTGGACTTAAAGACTGAAATGGGGAGACAGACTTCCCATGTTTCTTAGGCCATGGATCTAAGACTATAATTTTTAGTACTCTTGGCTACATGGAGAATGTTTGTGTATAGAAGGAGAGAAACCAACATTCAGGGACAGACTTAGATGAGAGATGGAGAGAAAGTGAGGAGGATAAAGCAGATAATTGAGAATAACATGGAGAAATAATAAGTATGTTCACTTAAAGCCTTTAAATCTAGTCCTTGCTGAAACCAGATTCACCCCAGCCCTGACATATTCTTTTGTTACATAAGAAAATATATTCCTTAAAAGAAAATTTTTTATACTGTTTCACTAATACACATCCAACAGCATTTTCTGCTGAATGTGCTTTGGGACATCCTGCCCTTTGGCAAGCTCAGTTATAAGCCTGAGCTATTTACCAGGACACTCGAATTTTAGAGGATAACAGTACCAACCAATCAACTAGAATAAATGATGTCCTCGTCTCTGAATGATTTAGAGATTTTGTAAACATAGATACACTTCCTGGATGAAGTCTGCATAGATACTTACCTTCAAGTCAGAACAAGGTATTCAGACACAGTGTGGTATGTGCAAAGTCCAAGGCAAGCATACACAGATTGTGCAGTACACAACTTTAGGTCTTGGGGGGAGGTGCTGTTCACAGCAGTCTCTGGCGTGTTTTTTAGCCTAGCAAACTTGGCTGTGTGAGTTCTCTATACCTCTGTTATCTTCTACCCAGGAAAACAAGACACTTGCCTAATACTTCTTCATGTGCCCCAATAGTGGCTCACCCAGAGAAAGGGCTTAATTCATGTTTGTGGATTGAATGAAACTCAGGCTGGGCCTGTTCCTTATTAACGTGGTTATGCTCAGGGTTGACTTAAGGAATTTTTAATAAAATTTATTTTCAGCACATTCGTTTATGAATGCTATCTTTGTAGCTTCATATATATTCGGTGGTTGCTTTTGCAAAATCTAAAAATACTGCCCCTTGGCATTTGCTCTAGAACAGTGTGTTGCCTTGACATAGCCATAACAGTCACACCATATGGGAGGAAACCTGGGTACTTTCAAACAGACACTTCTTTTAGGATCAAGTTGGCTGTTGTCGCTTGGCAGTGCAGCCTCTTGAACCCCTTTATTTAGGTATAGCATTCCAGGGCTATTATTTCATCTGCAGAGGGATTTTTAAATAGCTTGTAGTTTGGGCTTTTCACCACTAGAGTTCAATCTTGCTCTTATCCAGATGATTTCATAGAAGAAAAATAAAATAAAACGGCACCCCCCAAAACAAAACAAAACACAAATAAATTTCCCAAAGTGCTTTCTCTAATTCATATCCTGCCCTTTGGCCATCAAGAACTGACTTTATTAATGTGCCTTTTAAAATCTGACGGAAGATTTTCTGGTTGGTATTGTCATCAAGTATAAAATTCTTGAATGCCTTTATTTCATTTCAAGTAATTTGTCAATGCTTGATAAACAATTTCATTTCAGGTTCAGTTTGTTTATTTCTAAGTGCAGTCTTCAGCCATAATTCCCTGGATGATTTTGGGTGAATGTGCTTCTGGCCAGTAGTGCTTGGGGGCTCATGGTAGGGCTGTGTGGGCTATAGTAAACACAAGTGCTGCTCTGGTTCTCAAAGTTGATTATTCATTAAAACATTTTTTCAAAATGAGCCTGTGATTTCTAAATTTAAAAATTATGACTTTTTTCTTTTTCTTTGTACCCACAGTCTTCAGATAACATTTCTTATGAGACCAAAATCAAGTGTGAGGGCATAAATCCCAAACTTAGCTTTTCTGTATAAGTAGCACCTCAGACTTTTCATACATGCCTGGAGACACTCAATCATATAAATTTAACAGGTGTAGTTTTGTGGGAGGCAGGCATGTGTGTGTCATCATTCCGGCTTTGCAGACTCTTCCTCTTTGAAGTACCTCTTATGTGTCACATGTAGTACTTGAAGGAAACATTAGAATCAGTTTATCTTTGCTGTACAGAGAGGCTTTCCCAAAGGCCGGACACAGAAATGACAAAGAGAAAACCATACTGAGTTACCTAACATTAATTTTTGGACAAAAGTTTGAGAAAGAAATTGAGAACATCATCCCATAACCCTAGATTTTGTTTGAAAAACAACCCAGTCCTAATTTACAAATAAAAATAAAAATAAGTATGAGGTATGTTTTTCCATTATTTTCTTTTTGAGGGGAGGTGAGTGGTGGGAAATAACCTCAGTCAGAAGAAAAAGAACACTGACAAGAGAAGCTCCAAAGACAATTTTGTCACAGTTTTGAGAAGAGTCAGGTGAAAACTCTCAGGACTTCTAAAAATGATGCTGTGACCTAATGGGGCATATTATATCAGCTGATATTTACTGAGCATTTTCATATCACCTTCACAACAGCCTCATGGGTAAAGGTTGCTTCTTAGTCCTATTTTAAAGATAAATGAACAGACTACTAAGGAGTAATTTGAAAAAGGCCACCCAGATAGTAAAGAGTGAAGCTGGCAGTCAAACACAGGTGCCCACCTGAACAAGGGGGTTGATGGGGGTCCATGCATATGGCCTGAGCTTTCTGAAGTTACAGATGAAGATAATGGTGACAACTCTGATGTAATGAGTGGTCATTTCTAGGCAGAAGGGTAAGAAACTTGCGAGAGAAAGTGAGCAGGAATTACACGATAAAACAAGAGATGCTAACAGTGAACATCATCACCAGCGGGGGCTTTGCAACAGGCCCAGACATCCTGCCCGGGCAGTTGAAGTAGGGGGCTCCCCACCTCCAGTAACATAACACTGGGTCATGTGGCAAGCACTCTTAGTAACTCTGGCTAAAGTTTTCACCAACTTTTTAAAAATGAGAATCTTGACATTGACCTTAAAAACTCACTGCGTGCTGTTTGTAGTTATGACAAATAATTACGCTCAGATTGGCTCTATGCTGAATTATCTACATTCTCATTCCATAGTAAAGTTTGGGCAGGTGCCATCTAACCTCTTTGTTATGATTTTTAGATTTTGAATTAAACAATCTCACCTCCTGTCAGAGACTATTGTGAGTAGTTACCCATGATGAGCTACTTATTCATCCATCCATCCAATATTTATTAAGAACCTGCTACCTACCAGGTGCCATACTAGATGCTGAGACTATGGAGGAAAGCAAAACAAAACAAAATTTAAAAAAATGAAAATTTCTGTCTATATTCTAGTAGGGGAAATAGAAAATGAGTGAGCAAACATATCGTACTTGTCATGATAGATTCTATGGAGAAAAATAAAAGTGGGAAAGGAGATAAGGAATGTTGTTTTGTCTTGTTTGCTTGTCTTGCATTTTTAAACAAGGTGGTCAGGGCAAGATGGTAGCAGTAACAGTAATAATAATAGTAGTTGTTATTATTGTGCCACGATAGACTTTGGTGCAGCTAACATTATTGAGTGCTTACTATACACCAGACCCTTTAATTTATATCTCATGTAATGATTAACCCCAGTCTTTTTCACAAACGAGGAAAGGAAAGCCCAGAAAAATCATATGACTTGTCCAAATCATACAGCTAATAAGAAAAAGATGCAGATGTTCTGAGTCTTAGCAAAAGTTCTTAACCCCACAAGAATATTTCTCTTTGAGTATTCCTCTATAAACTGTAAATGCCTGCATGCGAGACAACACTGAGTGAACCATGCTAACCTAATTTTATAGTCCTGGTTTATTTCATACATGGCAATATAGAGAGAACTACTTATTTTCCAATAGCAACTCCTCAAATATACTTGTTACATGGAATAGACTAAGTTAATTGAAATAGTTTCATTTTATGTCTAGAATTTGTACGGCCCTCTACATTACAATATTTATAGTAGCTGACAAAATGTGGTGCAGTGTAGATTCTCTGTAAGAGTTATAAATTATAAACAAAATTTTGTGTACAGAAAAATAAAGATATCAATTATTGATAAAAATAGAATAAAGATCATATGAGAGCACAGGAGGTACAGGGTATTATCAGGCATTTGAGATGAACTCATTACTACTATTAGAAACTGACTTTGGCTATACATTTCCTAGCAGCTAAAACAGAAAACCACACTAGGTTACATTATAAACACACACACACACACACACACACACACACACACGCAAAGATGGCAAAAAGTTTCCTTGGGAGGTACTTTTCTTGCAACGAAATTATTTTTAAAGATTCATGGAATAACAGTGAAAAATATCTTTCACTTTGTAGAAGGCACAGACTCTGGTAAGAATAATTTTTACCAATCTTCTATATTAAATTATAGCATAAATAATGTTGGAATTTCTGAGGGTGGACAGTTAAGATGATATGGTTCAGGTATTCTTTGTTCTGCATACCTTTTGAAATAATAGGGTAAAGAATAGAAAAATTGATAGTTAACATTTCAATGGATTCTTCCTCAAAATATTAATTATAGTAAGCAAAATTTTGGCAGGCACTATATCAAATTGGATCCATGATTGGCAAAAATTATCATAAGACTAACAAAAATAACAACAACTTCTTCAAAATGACAGTAGCAGCTAATAACTACTGCATGCTTACTGGGAGCTAAGGTCTGCATTGAACATTTTACAAGCATGTTTCATTTAAAGTTTTCCATGACCCTCTGAGTTAAGTGCTACTATAGTTCCATTTTAAAGATGAGAAAATTGAGGGTCAGAGATGTTAGATAAGCCTTCAAAATTTCCTAGCTATAGAGCTCATCTTCAAACATAGTGAGTCTGATTCCAAACCTTGTGTTTTAAACCACCACTCTATGGTTACTCTACTACTTTTAGTGTAATTATTCCGTGTTTTGGAATAATTTGGGACACTGCAACAACCTACAGTCGAAAGACCTAAACATTAGGATCAGAATCCATGAAGAAAAAAGCTTATGTGTTCCTAACTTCCTCGATAAAAATAACAAGCGTAAGAAAGGTGACAGGGCCATAACAATTACATAAAGTCAGCTCTACTGTTTATCAAGACAGTGAAAAGAAACAAGGAACAACTCTTGGCTCTGTAGTTTAGACCAGAATACCTCCTTGGGTCCCAGGAAATGAGAAACAACTGTGACTCATGACTGACTGCTATTTCAGAACCAAGGACAGAGGCAGACATAACCTTCCACTAGGGGGCAGGGTGGTCATATATAGAGAATGTTTGTGAGCTGAACTTGATTCTCCAGCAGGCAGATTACCAGCTCAATTGCCACAGTTTCAGAGTGAGCAGCCAGGGGACCAAGAGCCCATATTTACCCCAGATAATAACTTTGGACTTCTTTAACGATTCTTGCAGTGGACACCTCGGGTTTTGTTCTTGGTAGTCAAAGTACCAAAGAGCTAGAAAAAGTGCAAAATATTAAATATTGGAAGGTAGTTTTGGGACAGGGCCATTTTAAAACTGCCCCTCCTAGACCCTATTGAGTGACTGCAGTAAAAGGCATTTCTAAGGCATTTTTGGAACCAGACTTCGCTAGGTTATTAAAGGATCAGGAAGGGAAGTTATGAGAGAGATATAACAACAATGGTTTAAAAAATGGGCTTTGGAGTCAGATAGGTCTGGATTTAAACTAGATTTTACTACTGTCCTATGTGACTTTCGGTAAGTCATAACCTCTCTGCATCTCAGTTTTTTCACAAGATTGTTATGATGACTAAACGGAGTCTGTAAAGAACTGGGCTTGAAGCCTGGCACTCAGGATCCACAGAAGATGACCACCATGACAATGACGATTCTGCCTTGTGATGTAAAAGAGACAAATAATAATGCCAATGTATGTCAATTTATATTACTCAAAATAGTTTACACATATCAAATGATTTATTTAAGGAGACATATATACGAGTAACCATTCACTTATTTATTTACTCACTCACTTACTCATCAAGCATTTATTAAGCATCTACTTGTACCAAGCAAGGTGAATACAAAAATGGTCAAATAGTCCAGCATATGGTAAAAATTACTTTAGCCAGTGAAACGAGAGCAGGGATATGTATCATTGCCATGTCAAAGATTCAAAAGGTAGTGTGTGCTTTGCCATACTTTTTTTTCTCTTCCTCCAAACCATGCGCAATGCTCAGATAGCATCTTCTCTGCCAGCCTGGGTCCCTGAATGACAATGATATTAGTGTGGGGGAGATACTCTAGATGGTCCTTGATCAACATAAGATGTGCACAAGAAATCAACTTTTAAAAATGTCATCTGGGTTTAGGGTCATTTATACCCTCAGCATAGCCTGACTTTCCCTGAGTTATGTAAGGCTGCTATTTCTAAAGCAACATATGGAATCCAGGCATGGGGACTGGAGGTGAGCAACCAGGTGAATGACCATCTAAACTGCAGTGTAAAGGCTAAGGGAGATATAAAAGCAAAGTGTTGCAGAGCAGAATCCAAAACTTTGTGCTGTGATGTGGGGGAAAGTTTCTCAAGAAAGAGATATTATTGGACTTGAAAGGGTGAGTATGACCTCTGTGGCAGAGAAACACCTGGTAAAGGTATAATGTGGAACTCCATGCTAAGCAGAGGAGACACAAAGGAGACAAAGCAAAGCCACAGAATCAGGGAATGTAAGGCTTGGGGAGAAGGGTAGTCAATAACTCACAATGTAACACTGGAAGGAACATGGAGAAAGAGGCAAGGAGGGTGAGGTCACATTCTAATAATCTAGTGATGATATCGGTCTTACCAGTGTATCAACTTAGATGGTATATTGTATAATATTTCGCTTGAATTCCACTTTTGATCAATAACCATGGACAGGAGGCAGTAAAAGACCGTATAATTTGGTCAAAGCAATGTTGGACTGCAAATCAGAATCCCTGGCTGCTCACACAAGCTGTGCCACCCACCAGGGGAAACCTGAACATGTCACTCCTCTGGGCTTCAGTGTTTCTTCACTGGTAGAACCAGTGGCATAGCCTAGATAATTGCTGGTTCCTTTCACTCTAAGACTGTATGTTTCTAAAGTGCATTTGAGAACTCCACTGCCCTTTTGAAGAGACTTCAACTCTGGGGAAAAAACATCAGGCTATGGGCATAATTATGAATTGAAATCTATTGACTTGCTGTCGTCAAAACAGCTTTGATGCATCATGATCTGTAGCAGACCCTGTTGGGCTTTCACCCATTTGTACTTGGGCATTACCACTATAGTACACTTAAATTCCAGTGGCCTGAGGGCTTTCTCTGGTGGCCAGGGCCTTCTCTGTTCACTGGATAAGCTAGAAGTCCAGAGAATTAATGGTCCTTGAGATCAGTCATCAATAATGACTGTTGTTGGTTAGTACAAAAACACATCTCCAAGGTGGACATACAGAGGGCCCAGAGACATATGAAAGGATGCTCAGCATCACTAGACATCAGAGAGATGCAAATTAAAACCACAATGAGATACCACTTTACACCAGCCAGAATGGTCATCATAAACAAATCAACAAACAACAAGTGCTGGCAAGGATGTGGAGAAAAGGGAACTAGTACACTGTTGGTAGGAATGCAGACTGGTGCAGCCACTGTGGAAAACAGTATGGAATTACCTCAGAAAACTAAAAATGGAATTGTATTTTGACCCAGAAATTCTGCTGCTGGGATTATACCGTAAAAATCCTGCAACACCAATTCAAAAGAACCTATGCACTCCAATGTTCATAGCAGCACAGTTTACAATAGCCAAGTGCTGGAAGCAACCTAGGTGCCCTTCAGTAGATGAGTGGATCAAAAAACTGTGGTACATTTACACAATGGAATACCACGCGGCAGAAAGAAAGAAGGAGCTACTACCCTTCGCAACAGCATGGATGGAAATTGAGAGCATAATGCTAAGTGAAATAAGCCAGGCAGTAGAAGACAAATACCATATGATTTCACCTGTAAGGTGAAGACTAATCAACAAAATAAACAAGCAAGTTCAATGTAACTGGTGGCACTGAAGTGAAGAAGAAACTGACAGTGAATAGGGGAGAAGGGGCAGGGGAAGATGGGGGAAATGGGAAGGGTGGTCAAGGAACATATATGGGGACTCATGGACAAAGTTAAGAGGGGGTGGAGTTGAGGGTGGGGGGAAGAGAGAGAAAATGGACAAAACTGTACTTGAACAACAATAAAATTTTTTTTTTTAATTTCCAAGCTTCCTGCTCTCCAGGCAGGATAATTCTGAGGCTGGAGCCCCTCAGAGTTCCCCAGCAGGATTAAGTTCCTGTTATCATAGTGATAACTGGTCTGATAACACATGTCATATTGGCTGCCCTCTTTCCTATGTCACTCCTCATTCTTCTCCTTGGGTTTTCTAGAGTCATGTCCTCAATAAACCCACATGCTCTTAAATCCTTTTCTCATGGTCTGCTTTTAGGAATCCCTAAGACAAATGCTAACACACGAGTGAAGGCACTCCTACAATTTTCAATCAATTACTTTTGTAATTTGTATAAATTTACATTCTATACTTGAGTACAAATAAAAAAACATTTTAAATCAATTAAATCTGGTTTTGAACCCTAATCATTATTTGGATGTCCCTGTACCTTGTACTATCTCAGGAGGCTAATGCCATCTAGAAAACTTAGAGACAGACTTTTGACCTCGGTGTAGCATGGTGGTCACCTAAGTGCTCACTGTCCTGACCTTCATAATGATTCATAGGTGAGTAGCTCTGCTGCCTGTATGCCAAACTGGGGATGGAAACATCTGCAGCTGTTCACAAACATGTGGAACTTGCTGGTGGGTCAGGACGCTCAACCCCATTCCTCCTTCAATTTCTGGTGCTGGGATCCATCTCTCCAGAGTTTGAAGTAATCCAGCCTACTCTTGCACAGGATCTGAAACACAAAAGCTATTTCCTTCTCTGAATGTGTGAGTTTGTGCTGAGTCTGGTGTGTGTGTGTGTGTGTGTGCGCGCGCGCGCGCACGTGCGCATGTATGAGAGAGAGAAAGAGAACAACTTAATTCTTCTGAAAACCCAATAACGCTCTCTGTTTCTCAGAGAGGAGAAATAAAATATCTTACTACTCCCTGATAGTTTATAGTCTCCCAAAAGAAAAGAAAGTAATTTATGTCGAGGTGTGGCTGTTATTGTTGTTAAAATAACCTGCATATCACCTTGTGAAGTTTTAAGGAGGTTCACGTACTTAGAAGCTGGCAGGAATAGAGAAAAGGGAAAGTGGAAAAGGTCCCATCTGTTCACTTAGGGTAGAATAGGAGCTTTCTAACTATGACTGTATCATAAGAAGAGTTCCAGTCTTCAAGATGCTGTACTCCCTTAGGCGTTTAAATTATGAGTAGGTTGTCTATTTCCTTGTATAACAATCTTGGAAGAGATAACCACCGATAAAATGACAATAGGCTAGCAGTAAAAGATGACAGGTAGTTTTGATGGCCATGCTACTCTGAAAAGAAGTTACTGTTGTTTTAAGCAGATATAAATAGGATTTCAGGCATTAACCCTAGCAAAGTATATGGCCATTTTAATAAACACACCAGGTACTGATTCCCTTCAGCTAAGTGAAAAGAAGTCTTCTTAGGTGGGGAAAGAATTCTAACACAGGGCTTTTTCACTTAGAACCAGTAGACCTCTTTTTTCTATGCACTGTAATACACAGCTTCAATGTGGACCCAAAAAGGTAAATATCTGAGAAAGGATAAATTTACACACCTGAACAAGGAAAGTCAGTTCTGTTAATGAGACCAGGCTGCTGATGATGTCAGAGTCACAGATGTGTTCTCTATCCAATGTATGAATTTCCAGCTGATGTATGACCACAGTTCTGCCTGTTAATCTCCTGGTCATCTCCCAGTGCTTTCCCCCTTGTTATGTGTCTGGTTACCAACTCAAATATTACCACAAAAAGAATCAAATGAGACTCTTAAAACAAATTTAGCTAGGGATGGAGTGGGACAAGAAATAAATCAGTAGCTAAAATATTTTTTATTGGAAGGATGAAGTTATAGCTGATTTACTCACTGGCTGGGCAATTCATGTGATTCTGCTAAGTTACTTAGGAACATAATCTGATTCTAGTTGTTATGGCAACATGCAAGAAAAAAAGTGAAAAGAGTTCATGATTACATTTTTCTTGAAATGATCCTAACTATTAACTGTAAGTATGAGACTTCTGTAGAAAATGTTATTTAAACTCTTTCCCAGAGCTGCAGCCGGGGTGCCAGGGATGTCCGCCTGCAGCTGCTCAGGCAGAGTAACCCCCCTGAGATGAGAGCAGAAAATCGATGAACATTTGAAGAAAAACAGAAGCCTTGTTTTGCCCCCAGGACATCGCTTTCCAAGTCCTTCCTTGATTAATATGCAAAGTGTGAAACACTGAGTGTCACATCCACGTCGTACGCTAATGCCTGTGCGCTATGGAATCAAAGAGCAGAATTCTTTGCCACCATGACTTGGGCTAAAAAACAATCTCCATTAACCAGAAGAAAAGGTCAAAAACATAATTCTTAGTTTTTCTTCAAATTTTCCACCAAAATGAGGATGAATTGGGGAAAATTTTTTCTAAACTTTCAAGACAGTGTTTTCTCAGTTTTCTAATGGAAAATAGTGCCCCAAATAAAAAGGCCATGAAAAATCATCAAATTCTCTTTTATCACACTTGAATAAAAACCTATAGCTTCATCCAGAAAGGGAAACTAATAAGACCTTTTAGGGAAAGAGATCTCTGTTGTGTCTTCCTTTAAAGTACTTTTCTTTATTGCTATTGCTTTTCAGAGTAGAGATCTTATATTGTTCTCACAACTGTGCGCTTAATGGTGGTAGAAAGGAAGAAAAGAAGGAAGGGAGGAAAGAAGAAAGGAAGAAAGAAAGGAAGGAAAGAAGGGAGGGAGGGAGGAAAGAAGGAAGAAAAAAAGAGAACCATTGATCATTATTTTTTAATAAGATTTTATTTACACACCTGAACAAGGAAAGTCAGTTCCTTGTTCAGGTGTGTAAATTTTTAGAGCGAGGGGAAGAAAAGGAGAAAAAGAAGACAAGAAACATCAATCGGTTGCCTCTTGCACACACCCCAACCAGGGACCAGGCCCACAACCCAGGCATGTGCCTTGACCAGGAATTGAACCGGCAACTTTTGCTTTGCAGGGCAACATCAAACCCACTGAGCCACACTGGTCAGGGCTGATCATTATTTTCATTCCCAGTGAAACAACTCACTCTGCCACTGATGGGCCATCAGTATCTAATTCTGCAACACTTTTGCATATGACTCTCAAATCTGTATTTCTTGCATTGATTAGGCTTCAGTTGGCTTTAGTGACTGAAAGTTTACAGGAGAATTTGAACAAGGCTAATTTTCCCAGCGGCTTGCCCAAAATTGTCTGCAACTGCCTTCATTCCTCTGTGTAGACTCCTAGGTAGGATTAATGTATACTTCCATCCACTTCTCAGTAGACACACGTTATCAAGATTACCCAAGGAATATTTCTAATGTGATTACCACTCTCAGCCTTTGGTGTAAGTACCCCAGTGACAGCAGAATTGTAGGATGCTCCTGTGCACACATGAGATATATAAATACTCAGTTGTTCCCAATTTGTTGTAAAAGACATGCCTTTCTAATAAGTGGGCCTCCAGTCCGCTACTCTATAATTTACCCATTCATCCCTTCGTCCCCCCTAGCGTGGAAAGAATTCACAATTTAAATCACACACCAGTATTTTCCTCTTTCTGTGTGTATAGTATGCTTTCATACACACACCTGATCCACACTCCTGAGGTCAGCAGGAATTGCGGTCTGAATCTTGTGACAGACGGCAGAACAATGTTTTGTGGCTTCCGTAAATCTATCTGAAATTTTGCATTTGTCTCGTGGTACCCTCAGAGCTTGTCATTTGAAGTAAACTGCTTATTGCCCTGATTAATTAGAGAACTGAATCCTGGGGATGCCATAGGGAACCAGTGGGCACATCCCTGTCCTTTGGAATTTATATCCTGGTGATGAAAACAGGCGTTAAGCAGGTAATTACACCAACTATCCAACAGCACTGTGACTAGTGTAACAGAGACAGACAAAAAAAGTGATAAACAAATTTAAATAGTGTTAGAAAAACATTTTCTCTCTTTCCTCTCCTTCTTCTCTTGGGGGAAAGTGATCAGTATGTCAGTATGTTCTGTTCACATTACCGATCAGCAACTGCTAAATGCCCTGACAACAACCAGATGTTGGCTCCAAAGTGAGCAGCATCTGGCCCGGAGGACGAGAAGCAGCACACGGACGAGCAGGCCTGGGTCCTTCAGCATGACCTCAGCAGCTTGAGGATCCCAGGGAACTTTAGGACAGGACTGGCAACTGGTGCTCCATCAATGGTGCCTGCTGGGAATTTCCTGAGCCTTCAAAATGTGTACAGAGGTCATGCTTTCTCCCATGGTCTTCATCAATGCAGGGCCAGCACTGTACCCTATGACCACTGCATGCTACTGATTTTCTTGTAAGACTTGTAAAAAAAAAAGGTGTGTGGTGAGGGGCATGACATTTGAAACCGTTGCCATTGCAATGAGATTTGTGAATTTTGGGGAAGGGAAAAAAATTTTTCATGAGCAAGTAAAAAAATCACCAGATTGAGATAATCAAAAGACACTGTTCTTGTCCCAGCTGCATTACTAAAAATGTGCTCTGTAACAGCAGGAAAGCTGTTTCTCCCCTTTGGGCCCTGTCCATTAGAGAAGGAGTTGGTTAGAACATCTCCAATAGACACAGGGTAGTAAAGCGAGTAACAAAATGGACTTTGGGAAAGGTGGCTGAGGACCTGCACTGTTTCTCTCCCATTTCACCAGATGAGGAGCTCAGGAGTGTCACATAGTCTCACTGGATCAGTTTCCTTTTCTGTAAAATAGGAATGGTTATGTTACTTACCTCATGGGGTTGTTTTAAGGACAAAGTTAAATAAATAGGGTGTCTATCATAGTGTCTAAGTGTTAAGTATTACCTATTGTTTTTCACATTTTAAGAAAATTTATATAATTGTTTTATAATTAAGGTAGATCAGTATTCATATAACTTTTCATAAAATAAGGACATTGAAAAACTCTACTTGTCATTTCTTTTTATCTGTTTGTACTCCCGAGGGTGTGTGTGTATAAATACATACATGGGTGGATAAGGACGCTTATTTATTCAATAAATAGTTACACTGTACTTAATATGAAAATTACACTCTTCTAGGCTATTCCTATGGAGATATAAGTAGGTATAAGGTAACTTTCACTGTGTGATCCCCAACCATTTTGGCACCAGGGACCAGTTTTGTGAAAGACAATTTTCCCACAGACCAGGGTGAGGGGGATGGTTTCAGGATAATTCAAGTGAGTTACATTCAAGTTCACCTCCTGCTATGCGGCCCAGCTCCTAGCAGGCCGCGGCTGGTACTGATTCATGGCCTGGAGGTTGGGGATCCCTGGCTTAAAGCATAATTGAGGGTGCATAAAATAAACACCCACAAAAATAATGAAGAAATTAAAGAAATAAACAACCAGATATGAAATTAGAGGGAAAATGGCAAGTAGATGACACTAGAAAAATGGAAGTACTAAATTAGAGGAAAGATGGTAGTTTGTTGCAAATGGGGTACACACAAAAACACACCTCACTATTATTTTCCTGGCTTTAGGAGAGTATACAGTACACCAAGTTTATACTTTGTTTAAAAGGGCTTGATCATAGAAATATTGAAGGGACTCTGTTTGACAGACTAGCTTGTAAAATAGTCCTTTGATCTGTAATTAAAGAAGCTCTTCTGAGTGTGTGCAAAGCACAAGTCTTTCTTCAAAAAGTGTACTGTGTTATGAAAAGGTAGGGGGTGAACTATTAAAGGTTGTTTTAAATTACATTACGTGTCATCATTTATAGAATCTATAAGCTGGGGCTTTTGTTGGGTAAGCCTGATCTGTTTGTAGTATTATCAGTGATTAATAAAAACAAGTGTTTCTGAGATATGTGTTGGTCTCTATATGCAGCAGATAGGTTCATTATTGTTTGAAAATATTAAGATGGTATTTCCTCCTTAACCAGTGGTCTTAGTTATGAATGTTCATTGATTTTATGTCCTTTCTATATACTTTATAGTTTTAATGATAGGAAGATACATCTGGATTGATTCTACCGTAAAGTGCAGTTTGGTTTATGCACATGTATTGTGGAAAAGTGCTGTCATTCTCCCTGTATGGATTCCCCTGACAAACACAGTTCAGGGCTGTCAATCAGTCCAGTCAGGGGATATAGAACAGGCTAATGCCATCCTCCCTATCACCTCATCCTCCAAAACTCACAGGTTTCTTAATTTTGATACACCTTTCCACAAGGTTTCAGTGGGCATTTCTCTGGACCACGGCCTCAGGGAACTTTTCTCACTGGTAAGCCTGATTTTCTAAGAAGTGTGGTGGTCGTATTTGTTCCAGATTCCATCTTGTCACAAAGTTTCATCTGCCATCCTATGGAGATATGACTACCTTACTTGATAACCTCTAGCTCCTTTACCTTAAAATAACATAAATAATTTTCTTTAAATATCACAATTACTGATTTTGTTTAGAACCGATCCTCTCTTTTAATGTACCCACATGCTCTATTAATTTAGCCTTCTCCAGAATAACTACAAAGCTGATTCTCTATGGGGAGGGAAAGATGGAGTTGAGTTCTTGCTGCTGCTGTTCTTGATGTGAGACTATTTATCAAGGCCTAAGCAGTTGCCACCTGGTCACTATTACTATACTATTTGGGGGCATTTAGTACGTTGCTGGTACTGGTCTATGTCATTTACATGGATTATTCTATTTCATGCCAACAGGACCCATTGAGATGGGCACCTTCATGACCCTGTTGTTCTGATGGGGACTAAGGCTCAGAGAGGTTTAGAGACTTGCTCACGGAAATTCAGCTGGGAACTGGAGAAAGTAAGGTAGGAGCCAGAAGCTCTGGTGCTGAAGTTTGAGCTGTCAGTGACTCTGTTGCAAATTTTTTGACTTATAGTTATACACTGCCAAACACTGCATGATCATCCTTCATTGAAATAATTTCCCTAACTACTACTCAGTTTACAGAGTCATGAAACAGTGATTAAGAGAACAGGTTCTGGGGTCAGACTGCTTAGCTTTTCATTCTCACTCTACCACTTAGTATCTGTATGGTCTTGGCCAAGTTACTTAACCTCTCTGAATAAAGTTTCCTCCTGTTCCCAGCTGGTCGGAATAATAGAATTTTCTTCCAGGGATGTTTGTGAGGATTTAGCAGACTATGAGCTTAGTACAGTGCCATGCACCAAATGCTCAATAAATATTACTGATTATTATGTATGCTTATTCAGTAAGATAAGAATTCAACATTCAGTTGTCTAAGAAGACATCAAATTAGCTAATAATTGAGGACCTTTTGAGTGAAATTTGTGGAGAGGATACCAGGAGAGATGGCAGTTTGCAGTCAAGAGAAAAAGAAAGGGCAAAGTCCTTGGCAACAGATGCTTGAGGCAGCAGGTTCAGCTGAACCCATCACACAGTTCCAACCTGCGGAATTTTTATGTTTCTCCTTTCCTATGAAAGATTCACATCTGGATATAAAGTTTGAACGCAGAGTTTGTTGAACAAGAGAGCATGGAGCTGCTTCCACAGACATCTTGGCTCTGTTCATAGTGCCTGGGTTTATGTCTCTTGTTTTCCCTGAATTATTTATCCTGAGCATCTGTGTTGCATTATCTTTACATAGTGGCACAACAGCAGTGGGAGAATTGATGCTTCCTTCTCCTTCCCCACTGATTGTGGGTGCCCCCTGCTGCTTGCAGGTGTCCTTCCCACCTTTCTTCACTCACTTATCCAGCCATCTCTCTGTCAAAGGGGCACATTCCTTCTCCTTGGGGGCTGAGTGAAGCCAGCCTCCAGTCAGCTCCTGGATAACAGATGGTTCCAGCTCCACCTAAAGATAAGGCCAATTGACCTTTTCCAAGTGCCCCACTGCAATTCTGACTACCTAAACAACCTATACTGAAGACTGAGTTTTGTTTTTCAGCCACCAAAATACACATCCTCTGCATGTTGGCTGGAATCTCATGGCCCAGACTGGTCCAGGAACTTCATGGAGACCGTGACAGTTTGGCCACCTATTTCAGAGGATGTCATCTACAGTTTCTACAATAAACCTAGAAACAGTAGTAATGATTTAAAAACTGCTAATATTTATTAGACATTTAATATATGCTAGGAACTATGCCATATGCTTTATGTTGACTCATTTAAATTTTACTACAATCCTATGAGATACATAGCTTATACTCATTTTAAACAAATGGAAGAAAACAAGGTTCAAAGAAATTAAGTGACCTGCTTAAGTTCACCATTGCATAGGAAGCAGAGCTGAGATTCATCTCCAATCTCAGCCCATGCTTTTTCTTATTACTTTTCATTAATGTTCTCATGATGTATCTTTTTGCCAGAATTTTAATTTCAAATGAATTGTGCATTTATATTTACAGGTTTTCTTGGAAGCAGCATATAATTGAGTGTCATATTTTGTACAATTTAGCAATCTTTGAATTTTAATTAGAGTGTTTAGACCATTTTCATTTAATGTGATTATCAATGTGTGAAATCTACTGTTTAACTATTTCTTTTTTTTATCACCTTTGATGTATTTATTATTAGATTCAAGAGATACAAATTATTCAGTGGACTTGCTATAAACATTTCTAAACAGTCTTGATTTACATATTTGTCTTATTGTACAAACAAACAACAGCTATTGGCTTTGAGCAGCATTGTTATCTGCAGCTCCCCATTATACCCTCAGCTCAGTCATATCCAGGCCCCACCCCCTGCCAATTCAATCAGAGTATTTAAGGTGGGGTCTAAATCTCTCTCTCTGTAGCCAAGATGGAGACGTAGGTAGATACACTTTGCCTCCTTGTACAACTGAAAGAAGGACAACAACAAATTTAAAAACAAAAACAACCAGAACTGCCAGAAAATCAAACTGTATGGAAGTCCAACAACCAAGGAGTTAAAGAAGAAACCTCTTTCCAGACTGGTAAGAGGGGTAGAAGGAACATGGCAAGGTGGTGGCTGGAGGGCTAGGAGGGCAATACGGCCACTGGTAGTCCCATATTTGCACGTGGATAAACCAGGAGGAACAACAGAGGAGTGAGACAGACTGCACAGCCCAGGGTTGCAGCATGGGAAAAGAAAGTCTCAAAACCTCTGGTTGTAAAAACCTGTGGGGTCGTGGCAACAGGAGAAACTCCCAGCCTCATAGGAGAGTTTGTTGGAGGAACCCACAGGGTCCTAGAATGTACACAAACCCATCCACCCAGGAACCAGCACCAAAAGGGCCTGATTTGCTTGTGAGTAGCAGGGGAAGTGACAAAAGCCGTGGAGAGCCAACTCAGCAGCATTGTTCCCTCTTGGACCCCTCCCCCACATACAGAGACACGAAGCAACATGTGCAAACACTGCATGATTTTCTTTCCCCACCCTGGTAAATACCTAAGGCTCCACCCCTTACAACATAACAGGTGCACTGAGACAAAAATATATGGCCCAAATGAAAGAACAGATCAAAGCTCTAAAAATAGAGCTATGTAATGAAGAGATAGCCAACCTATCAGATGTGGAGTTCAAAACACTGGTAATCAGGATGCTAACAGAAATAGTTGAGTATGGTCACAAAATAGAGGAAAAAGTGAAGGCTATGCAAAGTGAAATAAAGAAAAATATACAGGGAACCGATAGTGAAGGGAAGGAAACCAGGACTCAAAATCAACGATTTGGAACAGGAGGAAGAAATAAATATTCAACCAGAAAAGAATGAAGAAACAAGAATTCAAAAAAAATAAGGAGAGGCTGAGGAATCTCTGGGACAACTTTAAATCCTCCAACATCCGAATCATGGAGATGCCAGCCAGAAGGAGAAGAGGAAGTGCAAGGTGCTGAAAACTTATTTGAAAATACATTGAAGGAGAACTTCCCCAATCTGGCAAAGGGAATAGACTCCCAGGAAGTCCAGGAAGCTCAGAGAGTCCCAAAGAAGTTGGACCCAAGGAAGCACACACCGAGGCACATCATAATTACATTACCCAAGATTAAAGATAAGGAGAAAATCTTGAAAGCAGCAAGAGAAAAGGCAACAGTTACCTACAAAGAGGTTCCCGTAAGACTATCAGCTGATTTTTCCAAAGAAACATTACAAGCAAGAAGGAGCTGGAAAGAAGTATTCAAAGTCATGAAAGGCAAGGACCTACATCCAAGAACACTCTCTCCCACAAAACTATCATTTAGAACGGAAGGGTAGATAAAGTGCTTCCCAGGTAAGGTAAAGTTAAAAGAGTTCATCATCATCAAGCCCTTATTATATGAAATGTTAAAGGGACTTATCTAAGAAAAAGAAGGAGATCAAAACTATGACCAGTAAAATGGCAAACTCGCAACTAACAAAAACTGAGCCTAAAAAACAATAACAGAAACAAACTAAGCAAACAACTAGAACAGGAACAGAATCACAGAAATGGAGATCACAAGGAGGGCTATCAGTGGGGATGGCGAGGGGGGTGCAGGAGGGAAAAGGTCCAGGGAATAAGAAGCATCAGTGGTAGGTGCAAACTAGACGGGGAGGTTAAGAATAACATAGGAAACGGAGAAGCCAAAGAACTTACATGTATGACCCATGGACATGAACTAAGTGGGGGAAAGCTGGCGGGAAGTAGGGTGCAGGGCAGAGGGGAATAAAGGGGAGATAAAAATGAGACAACTGTAATAGCATAATCAACAAAATGTACTTAAAAAAATCTCTGTTTTTTTTACAAACAAGATCTCCAGGTGATTCTAACATGCAGCTTTAAAAAGACATGTAGTTGCTACAGTATGGCATCTGAAAAGTGGCCCTGGTAGCCTCCTGTCCTTAAATAAGCCCTTCAGTGTTTGGTAATGAAATTTTTGGTGAAGCAGGGCCTTCTTACTCCTGTCCTTTTGTAAATTTTCACCAAATCTAAGACCATGTTTTCTAAAGAAGTTTATCATGTGTCAGAAAGTAGGTATTTGGATATATGTGTCAGAGCAGGGGTAAATAGAAGGTATGAGATAAAAAGCATGACCCTTTGAAATTCTAGCTTTTATTATAGTTAGGTTGGGATCATGCTTTCAGGAAATAATAAATACATATGAATCCCTTTTGATGTCAAAGTCAAATAGGAATGAGGTCGAATTTCCATAATTGAATATTCAGTCTTTTGTTCACTCAACAAAAGCAGCTGTACAGGCAGGAGGAATGCCTTCAGGTGTTGGACACAGCTCCGACCTTCCTGGGCTTAATGATCACTTTTATTTCAGAGAGAGGTGTGTTAGTGACTTTGTCTATAAGACATAATTCAATCTACTTCAATTTGATCCATTAATTTTACTTAGGCCCAGCAGATGCTAATGAATGGGGACCACCCAAGGATTAAGTCTGCTGAAAGGCAGGCTTTAACTTGTCCAGTACTTGTTGCCTATGGGCTTCCCTCCCGCCAAGCTCCATGGGAACAGCTATAGCTGAGTGATTCAAGCATGGATCCTGAAAGAGGGCTGAAGTGGTGAAAAATGTCACCCAACCACCACATTACGTACGCTTCAACCTCATTATGCCAGAGGAGGGGCTGGTGCTGCCCCACCCATGAATGCCGAGGTACAAACCTTAAAAAAGAGACTTGCTGGCTCATTGTTATGGGAAAAAAAATTG
>PVJD01009684.1:0-60452 GCA_004026545.1 Mormoops blainvillei
TGGCTGCTGAGGGGGGGGGGCGGGGGCAAGGGGACCTTTGGGGGCGGCAGACACACTCTCTTGATGGCAGTGGTGGTCGCGCAGCTGTAAATGTTTGTCAAAATCCGTAGAATTGTGCACCAAAAAGGGTGAATGTCACTGTAAATTATACCCCCAATAAGCCTCACTTTAAAATAAATACCTTTATAAAAAATAAAAGACACACCTTTATTTTGTAAGAAAAGGGCCTGCGAGGTAGGCAGGAGTCAGGCCCCGCTCGGCCCGTGGGCCCCGGTGAGGGTTCTGGTGTTGGAAGCCGCCGCTGCCGGTGGCCGAGGAAAATGGACTCAAAGCAGTTTTGTGGGGCCCTCCGTGGGCACTGATGACAGGCACAGCCGTGGTGCCACAGCCTATACTGTCCCAGGAACCTCTGGGGCAGGCACAGCCTGGTACCATGGACACCACCCCCTCTTCCTCCCTGTCAACAGCAACAGGAGGTGACAGCTCTGGTCCCTGCCAAGCCGCCCAAAGGACGGGTTAGTTACGAGGGCTTGGCATTCCCCTAGGAAGGTTAGGGTCACAACTGGGAACTGTCAGTTCTCTAGGAGGGACAGGACAGGGATCAGGGACCCCAAGTGCGAGGGGGCTGCCTCCTGGTAAGTGGGGGAAGCCACGCCCGTAGGACTGACCCTGAACGTGGTGCAGGGTAGCCTTTTCGGCTCTGGGCCTGGGTCCCAGGGAGGGAGTGGGTGGGGGAGGGGAGGCCTGCGCACCCACCCGGAGACCGGCAGCACCTGCAGACGCTCGCTCTCAGGGCCCCGCTGCTGTCGTGGGGCGCAGCGCAACGCCCAAACCTGCTTGGCAGGTGTGCGCCCAGCCAGACAGCGAGTGTCCTAGCTGCCCCCCAGAGGCCTGTGACCTAGCCAGGTGAGCCAGGGCACAGAGGCTGAACAGGGGACCTCCCAGGACTCCTTAGGGAGTCGAAGAGAGACCAGCGCCCCTGCCCTTCCCACACCGGCACCTGTGGCCTGCCGGGCGCAGCCAGACCAGCTCGCCAGGGCTGACGGGCTGACCAGCGAGGCAGGGGAGGCTCTCACCGGAGGGCTTCGAAACACACCTGGGCCTCAGACCAGCTTAGCCACCGTCTCTGGAATCTGCTTTGGTCACCACGGCACATTGCACCTCCAAGGTACGAGCCCAGGACGGAGCCGTGGCAGGAAAGGACACCTCCTCGAGACACGGAGGGCTTGTCTCCTAGGAGCCGGGGCTACTCTCTGGACAACGTGCCAGGCAAAGGAAACCCAACCGGTACAGCCTCCCTCTGGGAATCGAATATTGAAAGGCGAAGGCCGAACTCACTGGAGGTGCCCCCCCATCTGTGGCTGTCAAGTCACTGGGCACCCGTGGACCCCTCCCCTGGGGAGAAACAAACCCACATCTCTCGTGACCCGACTACCTCACGCCCTGGCTGGTGTGGCTCAGTGGACTGAGCGCCAGCCTGCGAACCAAGGGGTTGCTGGTTCGATTCCCAGTCAGGGCACATGCCTGGGTTGGGGGCCAGATCCTCAGTAGGGGGTGCACAAGAAACCACCACACACTGATGCTTCTCTCCCTCTCCCTCCCTTCCCTTCTCTCTTACAATAAATAAAATCTTTAAAAAGGAAAAAAAAACTACCTCGCGCCCTTAAAGCTTTTGTAAAAAAATCAAAGTTCTCGCGCACTTAGCTACTTGGGAGTGGACTTCAGCCTGTAAACCATTGTCAGACCCACCTGGTCAACACCTCATTTGTTGGACTATGTCTCCACCTGGTGGTCGATCCTGACATGACACCCATCTCCATCAAATTTGCTGGTGCCAACAGCACTTCTAAACTTCTTTATGTTCCCTCATTTAACCCTTACAACAAACCACGGAAATAAGTATCGTGTTTATTTGCCATAACGATCTGGAAAGCGAGGCCACGCAGTACATACGGGCCCGGGACACTTCAGGCTCAATGAACACTGTGTCTCTGCATGGTGGGTGGGGTGATTTGTCAAGATCACGCAGGTTACCAAGTAGTAGAGCCAGGATCTAATCCCCCAGGGAGCCAGGCATGACTGGGACCTAAAATGTCCCTCGGGTTGGGATTAGGACCCTCCTGCCCGTGTTCACATAGTGCCCCGTCCACATACCCACCACCCCCAGCGAACTGGACCTCCACCCCTCTGCCTCGAGGCCCAGGGCCTGACCTCTGGCAGGAGCCCCAGCTCCTCCCTCTGAATGTCAGCTGATTTCACAGCCTGCTCTTCCCGTTGCAAGGTCTCCTTTCCTGTTTCAGGATGTTCCCTCTTCCTGGGAATGCTCCGCCCACTTTGCTAGGCTAACACCCCCTGCTGTGTTCTCAGTTTCAGAGGTTCCCTCTCCGAACCCCGCATCTGAACTGTCCGTTCATCTGCATCAACCTCATCGCGCCCCCGTCGTGTCCCTGAACGCCTTTCTCATGACCGGTACTTAGGAAGCTGTGTCTTAGGATAAAACGCCGCTTCGGGCTCAGCACGGCAGACGTGAGAGCGGCCCCACGTTCCAAGGGTGGCTGAGCTCGCAGGCATGCCCAAGAAGGCTCATCAACTACCGCCTTTAACTATCAGCTTCATTCTCAGGGAGCTCATTTTGCCTGAGGGGCTTAACTCTCCTGAGCACATGCTGGGTTCCTTCCACAAGTGTCTGGCTCTTCTGCCCATTTCCATCTATTTATTTGCAGACTTAGGCTAAAACAAGGATGGCTTTATTGGTCCACTGGGGCCACAGCCCAAGATTAAGGACACGAGGAGGTTGGAGCCAGGACCTCCCTCCCAACCCCAGCAGAAGTTGTCACCAAGTAACACGCCCCTTTCCATCTTCAAAGACAAGACGCTGAGAATTTTAAACATTTTAACACAGATCAGCCCTGTCTGGTTCATTTCAGCTCCTTCACTGCCAAACCTACAGCGAGAGAGAGAAAAGCAAGTCACCCAGAAGATGCATTTTGAGTCACTACTGCTGGTCTGGGTTTTGTGCTTAGCTGACGAGGGTTTGCAAAGCTCAGAAATTAAGACCACCAGGGAGGTTTTGCTTAACGTACTTAGTGTTCCATTAAAAAAAAAAAATCTGTCAGCCTTTATAAAGAGGTCCCCATTAGTTCTCACAAAGCCCGGCGGTGCTGGTTAACTTTTCCCTGGGAAGAGGCAGCTTTCAGAGCCACTTTGTGCTTCCTGGTCCTTCCACCCCCAGGACAGACCCTTGGTTTAACCCAGCGGTCCCTGACCTTTTCGGCACCAGGGACCAGTTTCATGGAAGGCAATTTTTCCACAGACAGGGGTAGAGAGTGGGGGGAGGGGGTTTTGGAATGATCGAGTGCGTGATGTTTATTTATTTTGTGCTTTATTTCTATTATTATTACATTGTAATATATAATGAAATAATTACACCGCTCACCATAATGCAGAATCAGCGGGAGCCCTGAGTTTGTTTTCCTTGGGGCTGGATGGTCCCATCCGGGGGTGGCAGGAGGCAGTGACCCCTGAAGCGTGTTGCTTGCGCCAGGTCCACCCCATAATCTTGTTCCGGTTGCTGCCGCTGTTTCATAAAGATACACGGTTGGGAACGGAAGCGGGTGTTCCGGTGCCTTTGTGGCAAACTCAGGACATTCTACCTTGACTTTAACCCAGAGCGCATGGAGATTTGAAGTTGTCTCAGACATACTTTTAAGGTCACCGTCACTTGCGATCTCACGCAGTTGATCCTCTTCCAGCCCAGACAGAGTCGGTTCGCCTGGCTTCTTCACAAGCGGGTCGCGGATCCCTTCCTTCCCAGCTCGGGGGTCTTTTGGGGTTGAGAAGGGATGCTCAAACTCTCCTGACAGCTGAGACAGGAGATCGTGCACCCGCTGGGAGAGGGCAGGCCCTGGCTCAGTCTCTTTCAAAATCTCTGCTAATGTTTGAAACATGTCAAACGTCCCAGTGTTCGCTCGCCACCCCCGTAATTCCAGTTTGGCCTTGAGCGCAGCCGCTTTATCTGCCGACTGGAACACAGTTGTCGTTCTCCCCTGAGGTGACAGATTGGCCCCGCCCAGGAGGGAGGAACCGTGTCTCCAGCCGCACAGCCGTGCGACCGCAGCCCACCGGAGAGCTCTTGGGAAACTTCAATTTCTGCTTGCTGGAGCAGGAGAGGAAGAGAGGGCCAACTGCTTCCTCTGAGGGATTCCATCAAAGCTTCGAGTGACACTTTCCAGAGTAACACTTTGCAAAGCGCCCCGATACATCAGTCAGCGGACGATTTCTTGGCAGCTGTTTAGGGAACTCGCGGACCCTCCCTGCCCCCCGGCTCCTGCCGTCTACACCCTTAGTCACCAATCGGGAGTAAATCTCTAAAGGCCGTGGGTGCCACGTGGCCAAGGGAGCGGCGTGCTTCCAGGATTATGTTGAACAGAAGAGGTAAACGCGGGCCTCCTGGTCTCCTTCCCCACCTGAGAAAACGCCTCTCAGGCTTTCTTTATTAAGAATGATGTGAGCCGCGGGCTGTTCACATACGGTCTTGACCACGTCGGGGCGGCCCCCTTCTGTTTCCAAACGCTTTTCCCAGCGTAAGTGTTTCATCCTGAAGGGGCGCTGAATTTTGTCAAATGCTTTTCTGCGCTGCCGTTGGAGTTGACCATGTGTGTTTTTATTCCTACGCGCTGCTAATGCGCTGTATTACACGGACTGGTTTTTATGTGTCGAACCTCCCTTCCATTCCAGAAATAAGCTCCCCTTGGCCGGACGCCTTTTATTGTGCTGTTTATATAGTTGCTAGTATTTTGTCGAGGATTTTCGCACCGACGTTGTATCGGGGGTGTTGGTCTGTAGTTTTCGTATCTTGCCAGGTCTTTGTCTGGCTTTGGCAGCAGAATAATGCTGGTCTAACAGACCACATTTGGAATTGGTTTCCCGTCTTCAAGTCCTTGGAACACCTTAGGGATGGGTGTTAAATCTTCCTTAAATGTTCAGTAGAATTCTCCACTGAAGTAATCTGTTGCAGGTCTTTGCTGTGTTGGGAAGTTTTTCACCACTGACGCAATCTCCTTACTAGTTACCGTCTATGCAGAATTTTATTTCCCATGGTCCTGTGTTTTGAGATGTATCCATTTCTTCCAGGTTATCCAGTTTGTTGGCATAAAATTGTTCAGAGTGCTCTTTTATAATTTATCCTTTTTTTTTTTGTACTTCTGTGGGAGCAGTTGTAATGTTCCTGCTTTTATTTCTGATTTTAGTAATTTCAGTCTTCTCTCTTTTTCCCTTAATTATTCTACTACAAGTTGGTCATTTTCGTTGATCTTTAAAAAAAGCTCTTAGTTTTATCGATTTTCCCCTCCGATTGTCTCTCCAATCTCTGTTTCATTGGTCTGTAACCTTTATTGTCGTCTTCTTTCTGCCAGCTTTGGGTTTAGTTTGTTCTTCTTCTAGCCCCTTGAGGTGTAAAGTTAGGTTGATGATTTGGAGTAATTTTCTTTATTAATGTAATCACAGCTAGAACTTCTCTCTTAGCCTTGCTTTCTCTGTATCGTATAAGTTTTGGGGTGCTGCAAGCCCCACTTTTTATTCTCAGCAAATTTAGACTTACAGAAAAGTTGCAAAAGTCATATAAAGGGTTTTCATTACTTGTTCATCTTCCTTAATTATCAACGCCCCTACTTTCTTTTTTTCAGAACGATTTTATTTATTTATTTATTTATTTATTTTTAGAGAGAAGGGAAGGGTGGGAGGCAGAGAGGGAGAGAAACAGCGACGTGCCAGAAACACATCAGTTGGTTGCCTCTCACACACCCCCGACCGGGGACCTGGCCCACAACCCAAGCATATGCCTTGACTGGGGATCGAACTGGCAACCCTTTGGTTCATAGGCTGGCACTCAATCCACTGAGCCACACCTTTCAGGGCTTGAACAGCATCCTAATTCAAGTCCTCTCAAACTCAAAATAGGACCTGCTAAAAGCAATGTGATATTCTGGATTGAATCTTGGGAGAGAAAAAGGGCATTAGTGAAAACACTGATGAAATACGTGAAGTCTAGAGTTTAGCTAATAGTGATGTACCTATGTGGGCTCCTTGATTTTAAGAAATGCACTGTGCCCATGCAAGAGGTTAAAAATGAGAAAAGTGGATTATTTAATCTGAGGACAGAATAAAAAAATGAATACCATCACAGAGACCCATGTAACACCGTCAGGTGCACCAATAAACACCTAATGAACGTCCCGCAAGAAGATAAAAAAGAAAACTTAGAGGAAATAATATTTGAAGAAATGACTGTCTACTCTCCAAATATGATGAAAAGCATTACCTTATACATCTAAGATCAACAAACTCAAAGTAGGACAAACTCGAAGAGACCCACACCAAGGCGCATACTAATCAAACAGTCAAAAACCAAGAAGAGAGAAAAGGTAGTGAAAGCAGCGAGGGAGAAAAGATCATCACGCACTGGGATCCTCAATAAGATTAACAGTTAATTCTCATCAGAAACTAGAGAGGCACCCCCCCCCCCCAAAGAAAACCCTACAAAAAAGGATGTCGTGTCATATTCAAAGTGCTAAAACAAACAAACAAAAATGTCGACCAACAAATTTATATCAGACAAAATTATACTTCAGAAATGAAGACAAAACGAAGGCATTCCTAGCCCTCAAAAAGATTCTAACGGTTGGGGGGGGGGTCCTTTGGGTAAGAGAAAAGGGTACCAGAGAGTGATACAAAGAAATAAAGGCAAACATAACTACATACACAAATATAAAAGACAGCACGAGTGTATATTTTGTTTAAACTATTTTTCTTGCATCTAATTTAAAAGACATATACATAAAGCAATAATTATAAACCTACGCTGAGGGAAACACCTTGTATACACACGTAATTTGTGACCATACCAGCTTTAAGGTGAGGAGGGGGTGAAGCTACGTCAGTAGGATGAAGTTTTCACATACTATTGAAATTAAAGTTGTAGAAACCCGAACGAGGTTGTGATAAGTTACCATGATAACGGAAATCCTCAGAGCAGCCTCTAAGAAAATAACTTAGAAATGTATGCTAAAAGGAAAAAGAAAAAAGAAAAGGTACATTAGAAACTATCTTTATCTTTATTTTGTGTTTATCACAAAAGAAAACAGTCACGGAGGGAAGAGTGAATTCCTATCTCAACAGCAACCACTTTGCATCCACCCATGGAGATAAGTGACTTTTGGGAGCTGTGGGATCTAGCACCCCATGCAAGGGGACTGGAAGGAGTTTAGCCCACTCACTCATCAGGTAAAAGGCATATGGATCTCAGTCTTTGCTGTAGAATTTGCTGTGGCACGTGGCTCAGCTCGAGCCCCTCCTGACTGTGGTCCGGCAGCCCCCGGGGGACACTGTCGCAGGCAGTCACCCACAGGACAGAGAGCCTTTGCAGAAGTGCAGGTTTCCAGCACGGAAGTCCCAGCACGTCATTGGAGCAGAACCAAACAAGGCTGGACACATTGGAGAGGATGACAGGAACAGTTTAACATTGCCCCCATCACCGCTCCCCTGAAGAGGCACAGCTCAGTGCCAAAAGAGACCTTTTGGACCCATTATCTTTTGGAGGGCGGGGCGGTGAAGTGAGGGCGTGTGAGCTTCCCCCATGCCCCAGCTGCGCTGAATGAAACCCCCCTGCCCCATCCGTGGTACTGAGTTGCGAGCTGCGTGACTGGCAGGCAAGAAAGTGGCTGGTGGTGCAGCAGATAGGACTTTTGGAACGTACTAGAGAGACACGGCTCTTATTAAGGGCATTGTGAACTCCATCCAGTAACCCACCCACAGTTCACTGGGGGGGGGGGGGGGTCTCCTCTGCAGGTCCCTCTGACTAGGCCACAGACATGCCCAGCTTGTGGCTGGCACCCGGTGAGTGCTTTCCACGAAGGCGAGAGCAAGCTTTGGCAGACGTCTTGCGAGCATGCCCAGAAAGCTGGCCTGTATTTGTGGGCCAGGGAGAGATCACAAATTTCCCCTTGAGCTCTGCTCTTGAGAAAGCAGAAGAG
Organism: Mormoops blainvillei; assembly: GCA_004026545.1. Classification (NCBI taxonomy): domain Eukaryota; kingdom Metazoa; phylum Chordata; class Mammalia; order Chiroptera; family Mormoopidae; genus Mormoops; species Mormoops blainvillei. Next base: position 8,031 of record PVJD01009684.1, read on the forward strand.
AGGCGGTCAGCATTGGCCTAGCGTGCGGCGGGACTGAGAGAGGGCATGCAATGGAAGAAATCTGCCACAAGAGGGAGCTAGAAGCACGGAGTTGGCATACCCCTAGCCGTTCTGAGAAGGCTTCAAAATCCTGAGCAGGGCTGATGGAAGGTATTTCTTTCCTAAAATCAGTCAGTAAAAACTGGGGCAGGTAACTTTCATTTTAACAATACAAGGCTTCAGGAACACACACATACACACAGACACACACACACCCCCCGAAAAGATAAAACACCATCAAAGGATCACAGTAATCTCCTAGTAACTGATCCCAAAGAGGAGGAAATCAACAATACACTTGAAAAATAATTCAAAATAGCGATTTTATTGATGAAAGAGAGAGAGAGATCAGTTTGTTGTTCCACTTATTCATGCATTCTTTGGTTTCCTCTTATATGTGTCCTGACTGGGGATCGAACCCACACAACCTTGATGTATCCAGACAATGCTCTAGCCAACTGAGCTACTCAGCCAGGGTGCGAAATAGCCAGTTTAAAGAAGAGCAATGAGGGAAAGACAATTCAACAAAATAAGGAAAACAGCACATGAACAAAGTTAGAAGCTTGACAGATAAAAACTACAAAAAAGGAATTCTAGAGCTGAAGATGCAATGAATGAAGTTAAAAAATACGGTATAAGTTATCAACAGCAGATTAGGGAGAAAAAAATTTCAATGCGAAGACAGGGCCTTTGAAATTATCTACACAAAAGAGAGCCAAAAAGAGAATAAAAAAGTGATGAACTCTCACACAGCCTGTGGGATAGAGCCAAGAGAAACAGTCTGAAATTACTGGAGTTCTAAGAAATGACAGAAGAGAAGTAGGAGAAAGCTTATGAGAAGAAATAGTGGCTGAGAACATTCCCCATCTGGGGAGGCATCTGGACATCCCAGTTTATGAAGTTCATACAGACTCCACAGAAACTCAGAGATCTCCTCCAAGACATAATGAAATATGACTGTCAAAAATCAAAGACAGGAGATATTTTTAAGAGCAGGAAGAGAAAAGGAGCTTGTAACCTACAGGGGAACCCCTAAAAGGATATCAGCAAAATTTCCAACGGAAACCTTAAGTCAGGAAAGAGTAGGTTGATATGATTGAAGTGGCGAAAGAAAAAAGTGTCAACCAAGAATGCAGTCGGACAGTCACCCTTCAGAGATGAAAGAGAGGTTTCCTTAAACAAACAAAACCTGTGGGAATTTGTCACCGCTAGACCTGTTTTACAAGAAACACTGAAAGGAGTTCTTCAGGCTGCAATAAGAGGACACTAATTTGTTACATGGGAACATATAAAAATATGCAACACGCTGGTAAAGCTAACTATATAGTCAAAGTTAGAATATTCTAATACTGTAATGTGACAGTATATTTATGACTTAACTCTAGAATAAAGGTTAAAAGACAAAAATGTTGATAATAGGTAGAGCGCCCTGGCCAGGGCGCTCAGTCAGTTAGAGCGTCGTCCCCATACGCTGCTCTGGGCTGTGGCTTCAATACCTGGTCAGGACACACACAAGAATCAACCAGTGACGGAATAAATAAGTAGAACAAGAAATCTCAATCTCTCTCTCAAATTAATAAAGAAAAAATTTAAAAATAAATAAAGGATGACAGATACAATAATTTGTGAATAATTGCACAATACAAAAAAAAGAGAGGGTTAATTTTAACATCAAAAACATAAAAGGGAGTAAAATGGTAGAGTTTTTGCATGCAGTTGAAGTTGTTATCCGCATAAAATAGACTACTGTATCTATGAGATGTTTTATGTCAGCCTTGTGGTAACCACAAAGCAAAATCTTACCATAGATGCAAAAAAGACAAAGAGAAGGGAACCAAAGCGCGCCACTAAAAGAGAGCGTCGATTCACAGAGGAAGGTGGCAAGAAGGGGAGAAAGGAGCAAGGGGACTACAACACCACCCGAAAACAGTCCATTGGATGGCGCTGCTAAGCCCTTATCCGCTCTCAGAGAATTGCTCTAAGTGTGAATGGATTAAATTCTCCAATCAAAAGACATAGAGTGGATGAATGGATTAAAAACACAAGACCCGACAGTATGCTGCTTAGCAGAGACTCATCTGAGGTTTAAGGACACACGTAAACTCAACGTGAATAGGAGGGAAAAGATACTCCGCGCGAGTGAAGCCCAAAAGAAGGCCAAGGTAGCTATGTTTGTATCCGACAAAATAGACTTGGAGCCAGAAACTATAAGAAGAGAGAAAGAAGGTCATTATATAATGATAAGTGGGTCGATTTATCAAGAGGATATAACAATTATAAACATGTATGTACTCAATATTGGAGCACTTAAGTATTGTATAGCAAGCAAATACTAACGGATCTAAAGGGAGGCTCTTTAGACAGCAATGCAATAATCGTAAGGGACTCAGGTGCCCACTTTGAACAATGGGTAGATCACTCAGACGGAACATCAGTAAGAAAGCAGTAGGAGCAAACGTACCCGACAGATAGATACAGCGCACTCTATCCGAGAGCCGAGGGATGGACGTTCTTCTCGATCACACGCAGAGCACTCTCCAAGGCAGATCGCGTAATAGAACAGAACAGGTCATTTTTAACAAAACAGGCAAGTTTAAGGTCAAAATCATGTCAAGTATCTTTTCCAGCCACGATGGTATGAAACTATATGTCCGTGACAGGAGGAAGCCTGGAAAATTCGCAAATATGGAAATTAAACACACTCTGAACAATCGGTGAGTCAAATGAAGCAATGAAAAGAAAAGAAATCTTCAGAGGGAAATGGAAGCGCACACACCAAAGGCAGTTGACACCAGCTCCGACGCTGAAAACTGTTTCTCTAAGATTGGGAACAAGATAGAGGCGCCCTCTCTCACCACTCCCACTCTGCATAGAACTGGACATCCTACCAGGGAAATTAGCCAAGAAAAATAAACAAACAGCACTTAAATCGGAAAGGAAGAAGTAAAATTTCCTCCGTTCGCAGGTGATATAATCTTACACATGGAAAATCCTAAAGACCCCACCAAAAATTGTTAGACGTTATCAGCAAATTCAGTCAAGTTTCAAGATACAACAATCAATATACAGAAATCAGTAGTATTTTTATATAATAATAACATGATACCTGAAATAAAAGGAAGAAAACAAACCTCTTCATAATAGCATCAAAAACAATAAAATACTTAGGAATAAATTTAAGCAAAAAGATGAAAGACCTGTACACTGAAAACTACAAGAATTTGATGAAAGGGATTGAAAAAAAAATGAATGGAAAGGTACCCCATGTTTATAGATAGGAAAAATTAATGTTGTCAAAGCTTCCATATTATCCAAAGCCATCTATGGAATCAATGAAAACCCTTCAAAATTACAATGGCACTTTTTCACAGAAATTAAAAAACTCTAAAATTCATGTGGAAGCTCAAAAACCTCAAATAGCCAAAGCTATCCTAAGAAAAAGCAAAGCTGGAGGCATCACAGGTCCTGGTTTCAAACTATATTATAAAGCTACAGTAATTAAAACAGCGTAATACTGGCATAAGAATAGACACGTAGACCAATAGAACAAAATCAAGGGCCCAAAAATAAATCTTTGCATTACAGTCAACTGTCTCCTGGACCAGAAAAGGAAAAAAAAAGGGGGATAAGATTCTGTTTCTTGCAAGCATAAGTAGATGGAATATATGCACTGGGTTAGAAAATGAGCTGCTCTGACGTGTTATAGCAAAACGATAACACAGTCTGAGAAGACTCCATGGGTAAGGAAGTAGGATGTAGATTAAATATTCACCGATTTCCCTAACTGAGAGTAATGGAAATTTGAAAAAGAGCTAATAGAGCAGCATGAGCAAAGTCACAGAAGCAAGAGTAAACTTGACGTAAAGCTAAAGCCAGAATAAAAGACTTGAATTTCTTCCAAGCCAGTGTTCAATCCTCCCTTACACAGGAACAGTGTGTAATGTGCCCGTGAAGGACTTTCCTCTCTTGCACCCATGCCCATTGTGGGGGATGCAGTTATAGGCGGGAAGAGGCCATACACGGCCCATCATCAAATCTGTCACATGAGCTCGAAAAGAAGCCAGAGGCTCTGCTAGGCATAAAGGGCTAAGATTTATCCAAGCATCTTGGGGTTTGTCTACAAACCAAAAACGCAATTAGGCAATACTTAGAGTGTTCCAAAGAAGAAGAAAAAAAAAACCTGAGTGTTCTTATGGCAAAAAGTACAGTTTAAAAAATCCTCACCCTAGGACATGCTTATTGGTTTGTGAAAGAAAGGAGAGGGGGGAGAGAGGGAGAGAGAGAGAGAGAGAGAGAGAGAGAGAGAGAGAGAAACACCGGTGCAAGAGAGAAGCATCGATCGGTTGCCTCCACATGTGCCCTGACTGAGCACGGAGCCACAGCCCAGGCATGTGCCCTGATGGGAATGACACGACCTTTTGGTGTATGGAACGACATTCCAGCCAACTTAGCAACCCAGCCAGGGCAAAACTACGTTAAAATTAGAAAAAAAAATTACAGTTGACTCTCAATATTATATTAGTTTCAAGAATACAACATAGTGATTAGACTTTTGATAACTTATGAAATGATCCCCCCAGTAAGTATAGAGCCCATCAGACACCATCCATAGTTATTACAATATTGCTGACAATACTCTCTTGCTATACTTTACATCCCCGTGACTGTTTTTATAGCCAGCGATTTTGGCTTCTTAACCCCTTCGCCGTTCTCACCCAGACCCCTGGCAGCCATCGGCCTGTTCCCTGTCTCTATGGGTTAGTTTCTGTTTTGTTTGTTTGTTTTGTTTGTTTAGATTCCACATGTAAGTGAAATCATATAATATTTGTTTTCTCTGTCTGACTTATTCTACTTAGCATAATAGTCTCTAGGTTCATCCATGCTGTCACAAATGGCAAGATTTTACTTTTTTTTTTGGCTGGGCAATATATCCCATTGTATGTATGTACCACATCTTCTTTACCCATTTGTTTATTGACGAACACTTTGGTTGTTTCTGTGTCTTGGCTATTGCACACAATGCCGCAATAAACATGGGGGTGAACGTAGCTTTTCAAATTAGTGTTTGGCGTTTCCTCAGATAAATACTCAGGAGTGGAATTGCTGGGTCATGTGGTAGTTCTATTTTTAATTTTTTGAGGACCCCTACGCCGTTTTCCATAGCGGCCGCACCAATTTCCAATCCTACCAACAGGGCACCAGGATCCCCTTTCTCCACATCTTCACCAGCACTTGGTATGTGTTGCTTTCTTGATGATATCCATTCTGATAGATATGAGGCGATATGTCATTGTGGTTTGAATGTGCATTTCCATGATTATTGGTGACGTTGAACATCTTTTCATATGTCTATTGGCCATCTGTATGTCCCCCTTAGAGGAAGGTTTATTCAGGTTCTCTGCCTATTTTTGTAATCGAATGATTATTATTATTATTGTTACTATTATCGGAGTTAAGTTGAATGAGTTCCTTACTTATTTTGAATATTAACTCCTTGCGAAATATGTCATTGGCTAATATCTTCTTACATTCGGTAGGTTGTCTTTTAGTTTTGTTGATGATTTTTTCTTTTCTTTTTTTTTTTTTGATTTTTAAAGTTATTTTATTTTTAGACAGAGAGGAAGGGAGGGAGAAAGAGAGGGAAACATCAATGTGTGGTTGCCTCTCGAGTGCCCCCTACTGGAGACCTGGCCCACAACCCAGGCATGTGCCCTGACTGGGGAATCGAACCGGCACCCTTGGGTTTGCAAGTGGGTGCTCAATCCCCTGAGCCACACCGGCCAGGGCTGTTGATGATTTTCTTCACCATGTGAAACCTTTTTAGTTTGATGGAGTCCCATTTGTTTATTTTTTATTTTGTTTTCCTTGCACAAGAAAGCATATTAAAAAAACACAGCACTAAGAGGTCCTCACTCAACCAGGTAAGCCCCCTCCCTCCTTCCCTTTGAAGCACTTCATCCCATGGGGGATCACGGGCTCTCCGAGCAGAGTGGGCACCCACAGCCTCACTTTCACAACTGCTTTTATAAGATCAGGAAACTCAGAGGAGGATGAGGAGTGAGCGCAAGCAGACAGGTGCGCCTGGGCAGAGCCAGGGTGGGAGGTCCAGCTGCGGACCCCAAATCCAGCTCCTTCCGGGGCTCCAGCTCTGGAAACACACCCTCCAAGCAGTTACCACCTCCACTCCCTTCAGCAGTGACTGCGCGACCAAGGCGCAGGGCCTTCTGAGGCGGGCGTGTGGGCACAGCGAAGGGGAGAGGAGGAGACCCAGAATCTAGACTGTGCTTCATTCGGTCCAGGTTCCAGAGACACGGCACTGCAGGGGTGGTGGGTACCAGGGAAACTCATGGCCAGGCATAGATCGGAGCCCGAAGGGGGGCCCTGGCTGGGATCCCCTTGCCCTCGGGAGTTGGAGTGTTCTACGAGCCCCTCCCAGCACCACCCGGAATCGTCATCCGTTTCCCTTCCCGTCTCCGTTAGGGATGGTGCCTTCACGTTTTACAGTCCCCACAAGTGAGACTGAGAGTTTAAGAAACTCCTCAAAGGACAGAGACACGGTGGGTGGGTAGTGTTCTTTCTTTTGGACTCCTCCTTGTTACTGTTCCCTACCTTATAAAATAGAAATCCCCAACATGGACCTTAAATCATGGTCTTTTTTTGTTGTTACTGTTCTCTTGCCGATGGGGGCAAAACTCCAGCCACCTGCTGCTATGGAGGCCCCCGTCCGACCGTCCCCACCCAGAGGCTGGAGGGCTGCCGAGCAGCCGCCCGCAGCCACTGTTGCCAAGAAGCTGGGGTATGAGTGGACCATGAACCCCAGCCCTTACCGCTTCGCCCGCACGCAGCGGAAAGGGTAATTAACAGACTAAGTTGGAATGAAACCGCCCAATGTTTAGACTATCTCTAGTCCAACTCCAGGAATTTCTTAATGGGAAAACTGAATTCCAGAAAAGAAAGACATCCTATTCCCAGCTCCCTGTCCAGCCACTGTCTCATCCCGGCCAACAAATGCAGCTGTTCTCCCAAGCCCCCTTCTTCCTCTTCCGTTCCTGGGACAGCCCCCTCACCCTGGAATAGTGGGCCAGGAAGGTTTCCCACAGGCTTCAGCTCCTCGGGGAGACCCCCAAGACACGCCGTCTCGCTGTGCCCTCTGTCCTCCGCAACTTCAGGACCAAACTGGCCAAGGGGACCAGTGCTGACCCCCAGCAGGAGTGGGTCCAGGATCCCACAGGACACTGGACAGGGAAACCCAGACTCCAAGTCCCTTGCCTCACACCTACCGCAGCGCCAAGCCCGCACCTGAGAAAAAGTTCATAGTCTCTGTTCTGTCCGGGATGCGTTCTGAGATTATTTTATTGTAATTCGAAGGAATGTGAGTGAGCTTCGCATAATAAGAATCATAGTTTTTCTTATGTCATGGCTCATCTTTTTAAAAGTTGTTCATATTTCAATTAAATGTGCCCGGGATTTGGGTGGATTTTCAGTGTCAACTCTTGGGTACATCCCTTTACTTCGTCCCCTCGGAGGGTCCCAGGTAGAGAGGATGGTCCTCTCCTCCCGATCTCACTGTGCTGTTGTGAAGGTCCTTCCAAGAATCGGTGCAACTTTTTTTTTTTTAATTTTTAGAAGAGGATGTTCCAGTGAAGCCACAATATTATTACAGAATTGAATGTTTTTATATGCACGACGCACAAATTTTCACATAACCTGTTCTGGGGATGAAACCTGACTTCGGTGGATTTTTAAAGGCTGTTCTGGAGGAATGAGCACATTAAGGGTTTGGGCCTGCCCGCAGGTGGGGCTCACCTGAAAGTCAGGAGAGTCAGGTAGATCAGGGCCAGCTCTACAGCTGCAGACCTGATACCAGCTGCAGCCATTTGTCCAAATACCTCTCCCCTTTCCAAGTCCGTTCCTTTTCTCATCATCCTACACCCTATCCAACAGCCTCCCCCCGCCCCCTCATCTGTTGCATCAGCCCTATGACTGGTTGGTTTTCCCCTCTCTCATGAAGTCTCGAATCCAGAATCATTCAAGCATCACCTGCACTGAGAAATCGGTGGGGCTGATGTGACTTCATAAGTTCCCCTCCACATGTGTCTTAAAAATCTCTACCTTGAGGGGAGCCAGGAGGGGAGGGTCCCGAACCGGAGGCGGAATACGGACAAACGCCTAATAGCACGAGACTGAGCTTCTTGGGGACAGGATTTGCATGAAAGTCGTGGTAGAAATGTCAAAGTGTCAGGAGAAATTAAACACCTCAGTGGCAATCAGACAACATACCTGTGACACTTTGCTGCCACCACTGATGCTCAGGCCAGATCCAGCAGCCCTTTCTGCCTTTCCTCCCGTCCTCATCCCCGAATTCCAAAAAGCTGTGTCATCTCAAATCCCAGGGGAGACCAGGGAGCCGACCAGGGGTTGGAGGGGAAACAGATAGATGCTTCAGTGTCATGAATGCAGCAAGCCCCCTGCTACGGGCAAGTATTAAGCAGAGTATCAGCTAGCAGGACAGGTGCGGAGAGGTGGGCTTCACGTGCCCAAGCCCAAACGCAACCTGCTCACTCTCTCTTTGTCAGGCCATGGCTCTTCAGTTTCAAAGAATTCCAAACTTCCTTGCCCTCACGGAGGCCTGGATCTCTTGACCCTTTTGGGTATAGAGGTCTAGAGAGAAACCCCAAAGCACAGCCAGCAACAGAAGCTGACACACATCTGAACACTGGGCTTAATAGCGTTCAAAGATGAGGCTGGTTATACCGCTAACGGGGCTAGTACATCTGGGCAAGCTGCTGTTCCGGATGGGGTCCCCGCCGGTGGAGACTGAGGGTGGCTCAATGGCTCTCATATTGGCGTCAACATTCACTTCGACACTGATAAGAACCCAGGTTTCCAGGCACCATCACCAAAGACTCGGATGCAGACTGCAGGGTGGGGAAAGCGCCCTTCCCATCTTTTTATTTATTAATTTTCTTAGAGATTTAAATTTTCTTTATTTTTAGAGAGAGTTGGGAAGGGAAGGAGAAAGAGAGGGTGAGAAACATCGATGGGAGGCAGAAACATCATTTGGTTGCCTCTTGCACGCGTTCCGACAGGAGTTCGACCCTGCAACCCAGGCGTGTGCCCTGACTGGGAACTGAACCGGCGACCCCCTGCTTTGCGGGACGACACCCAACCAACTGAGCCACACGGGTCAAGGCATCTTTTTAACTAATTCTCAGCCGTGTCTGTGGACTAGTGACGGGATATATTTTGAGGTTCCCCGGTAGCTTCTCTCTCAGATCAGCACAGTCTCTGGGCTTTAGCTGTGCCTTTCGTCTGAACTTTCCCGCCTCCTAGACGTGGCTGTTGGACATGCGCTGGTCCTGGGGTAGCAGAGGCTACAAATGCCCACCACATATTCCTGTGCTTTTCTACATTTTTCAGCCTAAATTTCATTTATATGGGGGTCACGTGACTGAATTCTAATTAACTGGATGAGAGTTAAAATATTGGAAGCCACTTCTGGATCTGGTCTCTATAAACAACACATACTTCCAGCCTCATCTTCCTCTGTCACGTGGACCTTGGAAACGGTGTGCTCTATAAAGCTCAGTTTTCAGGGGGAGGTTAGCCCCTACCCCCAAGTCACTGGTCACTGCTTGGAGGAGAGCCACTTGACCTACCCTGGTCTGTGACATGGGGGAGAATAACCCTTTGCTGTGTTAAGCCATTAAAGTTTGGAGCCTAGAGTAACCTTGATTAATAGAGGAATTGGTTTCATGATCATCTGCTGCCATTAAAAACCTAAAATATGTAGCATTGACCAGAGACATTCGGCAGCAGGCAGGAAGGATGCTAGTACCTCAAGTCAAAAAGATTACAAGGTGCGGGACTATCAGATCCCGTTTGCCGAAACCGTAGATCCAAGACGAAGGTTGAAAGGTATGTGTTAGTAAAATGTTGGTTGTTGTTGGCTTTTTTGTTAAGGTATTGCAAGAAAGAGATGATTTCAGAAGAGAGCTGGCTTTAAACTAGAAATAAAGTGGAATGAAGTCCACCCATTCGGGGCCTTACCTTGCTGGAAAAGCCATCTGTTTCTAGCTCCCAAACTTTCAGAGAAGGTATTTAAGGAAAAAACATAAGTAAAAAAGATTTCAGCCAGAAAAATTCAGAAAACAGCCATCAGGTGAAGTGACAGGGAAAAGATTAGATAGAAGGTGTAACTGTGCCGTTTCCAGCCTCATTAAGAGACGGGAGGGAGAGAGAGAGAGAGAGGGAGGGAGGGAGGGAGAAGAGAGAAGAAAAATAAGAAGTGTGTCTAGAAAGAAATGGGGGCTGTGATTGCCGGCGTATGGACTTGCCTGGGTGGAAAGAGATCAGCGACCCGTGACCAAGAGAACAGCATTATATTGCCACTAAAACCACGAATGAGCCAGAACTGGGACATAGGAAGAGCCATCGACAGTTCAAAATGGAAACCAACTCCAGGTTCCACAGGGCGGCCAGCAGCCTTCAAAGGCGTGGAGCCCCCTTCAAGAACACGTCTCTCCCCCGTCCCCGCACACCAAGTGGCCAAGGGGACTAATGTAACAGGAGGGACCTCACAAAGGCGACCAGGAGCCAGGATCAAAAAGACAAAAGGGCTTGCCCGAGCGCAGTGTGGAGCCTCGAATAGGGTGCGGGGCTGGGCCAGCCTCTGCCTGAAGGCCTGCGGGATGGCTGCGGACAGCTGGGCACCGGAGTCTGCTGCCCTCCTCTCCATCAATGAGGATGTCGGTTGCACGCACTGTGTCTGTTCCAAACTTAAAAATCGGGCAAGGGGCGACTAACTTGTCCTTTTAGTTCACAGGTCACTTGACAAAATAGATCCATGTCCTCACCTGGCAGAAAGGACCACTTGCCATGCCATCCAGAGGTCCTGGCCATCCAGACTGATGCAACGACTCCATGGGACGGTCTTGGAAATGGGTTAATTAACCCCTGTTGAGAAAAAGTCGGCAGAGGGCAGACTGAGGAAACCGTTAGTCCTCGCCAAGTACTTGTGTGCTCTGCTTCCTCTCTCGGTCCCCTACCCCCTTAGGTAACAGTCATATGAGGCATTTAGGCTGACAGGATGTGGACAGAATTAAAATAAACTGTCTCTATGACTGGTTCCTTAAAACATCCTACAGGGTCTCCCGGCATCTCTCCCATTGCTTCAGGGCACCTGGAGGCCTCCTATCCCAGGTGACAGCTGCAATCTACAGGTGGCCTGGATCTCTGAGTTCCTTCTCAGAAGAGAGTACCTTTGACCCGCTGCCCTACCAATATGAGGCCATGACATAAAAATAAGCATGTGTTTCGATGAATCCCTGAGATTTTTGTGGTGGTTATTATTGAAGCATGGGCCATGCTTTACCATGACCAGTGGGTTCAGGAAAATACGTCAGCACACTGTGCCTCAATTTTCATCTTTGTACAAAAAGAGTAAAGTTGATCAGCCCAAGGGGATTGTGTGCCATAATGTAACCGGCAGTAAGAATATTTTATATAAAAGAGCTTTGGTTTTTCTCACGGCAACCCCGAAGAAGCAGCCTTCACCTCTGCAAAGGGCTTCGCAGAAGACAAAGTCATTTAGCTTTCCGAAGTCTTTGTTTTCTCATTTTTAAAATGAGCTTAATTCAAATACCTGCTTCACAGGTGTGTCGGCAGGGTTAAATAAGTCAACACACGGAAAAGCAGTAACATAGTGGCTTGCATAGACTGCATGAAGTTAGTATTCTTCCTGAGAGCTCGCTGTGTGCTAGAGACAATTGTTAGAATTTTTATACTGACATAAGTTTGGGGACCATTTTCCTCCCAAGAAACTGCAGGCATGGTCTTGAGAAAGAGCGAGAGCAGCTCCAACTTGGTCCTTTTTTGCAGAAGTGAAAACTGAGTCCAAGGACTAACATGCGGTATAGGGTTTCACTAGATAGGAAGCCAGGAAACAGAGGTTCTAGAATCCGCACAGCCTAAAACATGCCATAGTGTCTTCGGGGTTTTGTTCCTAAGTCTCAGGTCTCTATCCCTTTTTTTTTTTTTTTTTTTTTTGAGAGAGAGTTGGAATAAAATCAGCGTTCTGGTCTCTTTTGTTTGTTTTCGTTTTGCATTATGAGAGGAAATCTGTTGCAGAGTTGCACAACCAAAGTAGAAATCCCCGTTCCAGGATCCCTGTGCACTGTTTATTCATCATGCTGTGGAAAACGCCTGGGGAGCTAACGTTTGCTTTCACAGAGGAGGACACACTTCCTGATCATCAGTTAAGGCCATTTTTGGCCCAGTCCCCACATTCCCCACACACGAGCCCACAGGCAGATGGGGGATTGATGTCAGGTTACTTCTGAGGAAGAGAGGAAAACTAATCAGCTCGGCAGCCCATGCATGGCAGTGAGTGCCCGCTGGGAGGATGAAAGGGCTGCTGAACTGGGATGTCTAAGGACTCAGTTTATTTATTCCCACTGAGGTTTCCCTCCTTTAGATTATCTCAAAGCCTTGAGGAGAACTCAGATATGGAAAGTCACTTGTTGATAAGACCCTCCAGACTCCCAGCAGATTTACAAAATTCTTCCTACTCACGGAACGTGGTCTCTTGATGATGTCAGCCGAATACTTCCAAAGTCAAGAGCACTCTATACTCATGCTGACACAACTTTCGGGATTTCCACATGTGCAACTCAGGCCTTCCTGACAGTCGCCCCTCGTGTGACGTCTTCACTTGGAGGTAGCCGGGAAGTTGGGGGATGATGTGGAGAAAGTGATGTGGTCAGGCCTCAGAGTCTCTCTCAGCACATCTCACTGGGCAACCTGTCCCAGCCCATGTCTGCAGACAAAGCCAGGCGAGGACCTTGCAGGGCCTCAATGCTAGTATTCAACTTATCATGGTAAACCCGTTAAAGACTTTAATTAAGGACCTCATTAAAAACCCCATGAAAGGCTGCCTCTCCTTGCACCTTCTCCTACGAGGGATGCTAGTGTTGTGTGCAGAGGATACATGTGTTCTTTATTCATCTTCTCTTTCTCTTTGCTACTTTTAGCCGTCAAGCACCTAGTCCGCGGCCTGTGCTCAGGGGCTGGGGGCGAATGAAATTGCTGGTTTCCCAAATGTGTTCCTCGACTCCTTGGGGTGTGAGGGTGTAGGGTGCCACCATTCTGCTTCAAACAGACCCACTCCACTACAGTGTATTGGGTGAACAGGCTTTTACTATTGATTCCATGTAGGGAAAAAAAAAAGTCTTTAGGGGCTAAAAAAAATTGTTTTGAAACGCACAGATGCCTGCACACTGTTTTCCATGGTGGCTGCGCCAACTTACCTTCCCAGCAGCAGGGTCCAAGGGTTCGTGTTCCTCCACAGCGTTGCCAACGCATTATGCATCATTTTTTGACGATAGTCACCCTAACAGGTGTGGAGGGATATGTCGCTGTGGTTTTAATTTGCATTTCTGTGGAGATATTTGTCAAAAGGTACAAGCATAACATACAGCCTGCTAAAGAGTAATTTGACTCTTTATTTTATTAAAAAAGCATTTGTTTTTAAAATGTATTCATTTTAGAGAGAGAGGAGAGGAGGAGAAGGAGAGAGAGAGAGGGAGACATTGATTTGTTGTTCTAGTCGTTTATGCACTCATTGATGAGTCTTGTATGTGCCATGACCGGGGATCAAACCCGCAACCTTGATACCAGTGTAGCCTAGCCCGCGCCACGAATGTGAGGGAGAGGTCAAGGGAGGAGCCACGGGGGAAGCCACATTGCCTTGGTAACCAAGTCAGCGTGGTGGATGACGCCAGATTCCCCCATTCCTGGGCAAGATGTGGTGGTGGGTGGGCAGGTCTTGCACGGAGCATGTGAGAGGCTAGTGAGAGTAATCGGCTAACAGAAAAACCTTCCTTGCCCACTTCTGGTCCCTGATTGAGGGTGGGACCAGAGGACCCAGCTTAATGGTCAACATGGCGAAAGGGGGAGGGAAGAACCTGTCAGTCTAGCCTGGGAAAAGGACGGTATTGACTGTGGGGGCCAGACGTGGAAGTTTGGCCGGGAAATAGAAACCAAGGGTGGGGAGGAACGTGCTTTCTTCTTCCGGACCCTCTTCACAGATGTGCAGACCTGGGCTTGCGCAGCTGGCCCTGGCCAGGAGAGAAGCTGAGCCGTTTGGAGGACAACTCAGCGGCTGCCTGCAGTTCCTAAAGGACGGTACTTCCCGAAGGATGATACTTCAAACTGGAGAATGAACTCTGGGCGCAGCCTTGGGTGGATCTGGCAGAGGGTGGTGGGGATCTCCTCTCGGTTTTTCGGACAAGATGGGCTTTGAGGCAGGAGACTGCTATCCGCCCAGATTTTGCAGCTTTTGAATAAAAGACCTCTTTCTTTTCTCACCCAAACTCTCCTTCCAGAATTTGCCTGTGGATAGCGACAGGCAGCCGAACCCCACTTTTGCTCGGTAACAAGCTCAGGGCATCAAATCAAGGTTCGAACCAACTCAGATACCCAGCCAGGGCTTAAAAGAATGTATTTCTTGAGTGTTATGGTAAGTACAGGAGATAGAGTAGTGAACTTGGATTGACTGTCCTCAAATCTTTGGTAGGTGTGGCTCATTTGTTTTGAAGGTGCAGCATAAGATGACTAAGTTCTTGAAATCGAATGTGCCGCTTGGCGACTGTGTTATAGATTTGAATTTTGCTAAAAGTCTAGGTCGTAAGTGTTCTCACCACACCAAAAGAAGGAGGGGGTAGTTACGTGAGGCGACGGAGGAGGTGAACGTGTGAGTTAACTCGACGGCAGTGATAATTGCACAATGTATATGTGTATCAAACCATTGCACTGTATGCCTTAAATGTATACTATCTTTATTCATCAATTATTCCTCAAAAAAGCTGGGGGGAAAGGAACGGAAAGGTCGATAAAGAGCTACCCTGTTCTGATGTCCTTGGACCCTTACATCCCAGGACACTAAGATTCTATGACCACTAGAGTGAATGATGGCAGTGAGGTTCTCCGGTGCTACCATTCCTGGGTTCCCAGAGAGCAGGCAAAGTTCAGAGCTGCTGAGGTCTCTCTACCTCTGGGTGGGAGCCTCGCAGAAGTTTAAGGGCTCCTTCCCGACCTCCCACATCCTGAAGACCACTGTAAGAACACAGGTACCAGAGAAGGTTCTTAGGTCACATCTCTTCCTGCCCTCAGCTTCCTTGTTTCTTCCCTCACTGCAAATGTTTTCCTTCAGGAAAAGATTTTAGGAATGACCCTCTCAGATTACTATCCTTGCTCAGCTATTTCCCAAGCTTCCTTTCGTTCCCATTTCGAGCCCCAAGATTGGATAATGATGTGCCAAGTGTCTCGCCCTTACTCTACCCATCTCAGTACTGTTAACTTATTCGGATATGGAAATTATCCATTTAGGACCTCCCTCAATGACTTGACGATGACCTGGCAAAGGGAGAGGCCTCCATGGAAGCTCCCACTCTCTCTGGCGCCTTTAAAAGGCAGGCAGAGCAGCTGGACGAGCAGAGAGGCTGAGACAGGCACGAAAGAGCAACTCCCACACCAAAGCTCTCATCCACACCCTCCAGCATGAAGGTCTCTGCAGCCCTGCTGTGTCTGCTACTCGCCGTGGTCACCCTCAGCACCCAGGTGCTGACCCACCCAGGTAAGCCCCCTCTCTCCCTACGGGAGAGCTGACCACTGCCAAAACTATCACACCAGGTCCCATGCATGCATAAGGAATTCCCAACCTCACAGTCAGTGGAAGACCCGGAGCTAGAAACCCAGGCTGGGCCCCACATTCTTTTCTAATGGGGGTACCGAGGGAGCTGGAGCGTGTGTATCCACGACCTAGCTGCCCTTGTGGTGTTCGGAGATGGGGCACACCAAAGAAAGACCCTCCCTTACTGTGGGCACCATGGGCATTTGGGGCAGTGCTGGAGGGGAGAAAGCGCGTGATTGGAGGTCCAGAATTTTTACTGGACTCCGAGACAGTTTTCAGAAATGGTGGTGAGAGGAAGGGAACGGGGAGCCACGGGAATCTCTCAAGGTGACATCTGACTGTGTTTGGGGAAAAAACCAATCTGGGTGTTTCCTATCAGAACTCCTTTTTTTCATCCTCTGATGATTTAGTTTGACTGCACGTTACCGGTACAGATAAGGTCGTGCACGCTGTGGTAATAAAGCAACCCTAAACGGTCAGTGACCCGCATTTCTCACTCATGCTAAATGTGTGGAATGTATTGGCTAGATCTTCCGTTTCATATAATCGGGATTCCAGGCTGATGGAGCAGCCACCCTAGAGAGACTTGCTGCTGACCGTGACGAAGGGAAAGAGAACTCTCGAGGCTCGTGCCCTGGAAACCACTAACTCTGGCTCAGAAAGGGTGCTTGTCACTTTGGCTTCTCACTTCTGGGTCAAAACTAGTTAACGGTTCTAACCAATCAAAAGTGGCCAAGAAACTCCAGTCTGCCGTGTGTCCAGAAAGCAGAGAAAGAGGAATATTTGGTGAAAAATAGTATGACTGTCACATAGGTGTGCGGATCTGCAATAGCAGAGCGGGGGCTCGTTGAATGGACCACATTTTTTTATACTTTTGCCAGTGGTGATGGGTCCCCCCTATTTAACAGTGGACCCCAAATCAAGGGCAGAAACACAGGATCTCAGAGCAGATGAATTCTACATCCTTGTCTTCTGTTTTCTTGCCTTCTCCTAGATCTCCCCCTTTCAACAGCATGCTTTAAAATACCCTACACATTATTAGTGGCTCATGCTTTCTTTCGTTTTTTCCCCCCAAATCCAGTTTTTATTGCGACACGTTGCTGCTACACCATGGTCAATAGGAAGATCCCTAGTCAGAGGCTGGAGAGCTACACAAGACTCACGAGCAGCAAGTGTCCCCAGAAAGCTGTGATGTAAGTAGACGGAGCTCGCCCCCGTCCAGCCCCAGGCTTCAGTTTTAGAGGGCAGAGATCGAGAACCGTGTCAGAGTTACTTGGACTCAGACACTCAGAGAGTTCGATCTCCATCGTCCAGTTCATGCATTTCCACCGCAGGCCATTGTCACTCAGCTCTCTGTCTGCAAGCATGCCTGGGTCACGCCGGTTCCCTTGAGTCCCAAGAGCAGCAAGAATGGCTTGCCTGGGTCATCAAGAGCAGCAGCTAATCCCAGAGACCCATCCTTCCTCTGTCCCCTTCCTCCTCTCCCATAGCAACCCTCTGCCCCCTGGCTGATGGTCCTGGAAATTTGGGGGTTAAATGGACAAGATTTGCAAAGAGGATGCTTCTAATTGCTTCCCCTCTCTCCCACAGCTTCAAGACCATGCAGGACAAGCTGGTCTGTGCTAACCCCAACGACAAGTGGGTCCAGCAGGCCATGAACTACCTCGACAAGAAGTTCCAAGCCCAAAAGCCATAAATAGTCACCTTTTTCGTACCAAACCAGAGGATAAGAAATGCTTGATTCATTTCCTCTGGTCTTCACAGGCATTCTGAGACAATCTCATCGTCCTTCCAGAACAGACGCTTTTATTTAAAATTAAACAAATATTGCATTTAAGTTATTGATGTGTTTAAACTTCTCTGCCATGAGTACTGTTTGTTCTTTTTTTTTTTCTCGTTCTTTTGTTTGTTTTTTTAATGTAAAACTTTGGTCAGGTCCCTTCCCTCTGTGAATCCCAATTTAATCCCCTGCAAAGTCATGTTACTTTGCGGTAACATTGCTACTTTCTTCCTTACTTCCCTAGAACCTTGAAAGATAGAAAAATGTTTTGTATTTTTAAGGAGACACTGCTCTTACGAGCCAAAGGTGTGACTCGTAATGTTAAACAGAAATAAATACCTAAAAATAGATTTCGTATTAGAGTCGGCAGTTGTATTTTGTGGGGAATCCACACTGAGCTAGGAGGCAGAAAGGCGGAAGTGGGGGTGACAGGTAGGGTTATGGGGGGTGGGAACTGTGGTTCTGAGACATGACCTTTTGGTTTGGCTTGACTTCAACCGGATTCAGGATCAAAGTGACAGGACCAGATAGATCTTTTCTGTTCCTCTGATTGTGTTTCCCAAGACTGGTTCCTCAGCCCTCAAGTTCTTCAGTCCGCTAGTCAGCAGGGTTCTCACCACCGTGTTTCTCCTGGCCGGCCTCCCGCTTGCCCAAAGTCTCTCTCCCATGACCCACTGCAGCAGCCTGGGACGTTGTGTCTGTGCCTGACCTTGCCCCTTGGAGATACACGGTCAAATCAGAGGAAGGTTAGATGACCCTTGGCAAGAAGTCCATTCAGATGAAGGCTTTCTGGACACTTAAAGAGTTACAAGTCTGGAACTTAAACTAGGTCTTGATGGATGGACAACTGCACGGGCCCTACGAGAGAGGCCTCAGGCTAGGTGGGAGGGAGCGAGGCCTGGCTTGAGAACATGCCTAGAAGCAGAGATGGTCACAGTGTGTTTTTCAAGTTGGGTGGCAGCCCGCTGGAGAGGGGTCAGGGTCAGGGTCTGAATGAAATGGTGGGGAGATTTGGGGAGGAACGTTGAGACCAGCCTGGGCAGGTGGGGTGTCGGGGCTCCATTCAGATAGTAAGAAGGTGAACCGTGTCATTTTTATCACCCAAATGAGGACTTTTGAGAATAAGAGGAGAATTATCGTTAATAATCATGCTGGGACCACAGATACAAATTAACAGCGTCTCAGGCAACCTGGAGCGGGTGGCCACCGGCGTACTCATAGGCACTGGAAGTTTTGATTCGGAGGGGCAGGGGTGTGCTGTGACCAGAAGCGTCATAACCACGTGGCTAAGGGCCGGTTGGAGGGGAAGGGAAGACCAGTTAGCACACCACGGCGATGCGTAGGCAAGAGGTGAAGGAAACACGGAACCCGGGCAGTGGTATATGGGGAGAGGAGAAGGCAATTGCTAGCAGAAGGGGACCAGGTAAAGCAAAAGGCTGAATGATGCGGAAGGAGAAGCAGGACTGGTAACATAGAAACCTTCCTAACACCACCAAGCTGCAGTTAAGAAAACACACTTCCCTCATCACCCTTCCCCTTATGCCCTCGTCTCCCAAGCTCGAGCTTCCAACCGGATGGCGAGACCTCCGCTTTCTGTACAAGCAACTCAAATCAGGACTGCTCTGCAGCATACGAAATCTGCCTGCATTTCTGTCACTCATGGGACCCCTATGCTTGGATACAGAGAGCAACTACATCCCAAGGGGTAGAAAAGGTCACAGGTGCCCTGTGGGTGTAACTCCACGTGGTCGAAGGCTGCCAGTCTAGAGGGTAAATTGCCCACTGCACTGTATAGCTTCAGGGACACCACTCACACCAAAGTCCCACGGGGCTATCATATAAGTGGTGGCCTTGGCACAAGCTATATAAGTGAGAGACTAGAAATAGTACTGACCTGGGAGACAGGTGACTTCCATGGTACCCCTAAATCCAGTCTCTCCCCCTCTGTTCCTTTGGGCCTTGATTATCCCATCCATAATAGGAGGAAAATAATGTTTTAGGGAAGAAAGTACAGAATCTAACAGATGACCCCACAAGATTCCCTGCATTGACAGCACCTGCTCTTGGAAAACATCATTAACTTCGTCCACTGGGGCAGGGAAGCTTGGGCAAGGGTTCCAGATGCCACGGTAACTGCACTCCTACTATGTCTCAGACAGAGCCTCTCGAGAAGCTTCTCTAGGAGAGCCTCAACAAGAAGCATGGACCCCAGGGGCCATCGGGATCCTTCTAGTGGCTACCACGGAATGGCTCCCATTCGGAGCAATCACTGGACCCCACTCCAGGTACAACAAGCTTCCCTGTCTCTCCTGCAGCCCAGCACTTCAGCCCTTGTTATGGAAACAGCCCAGTTTGGCTGAAACCTCAGCCTATTGCTTGTCAATTTCAGAGCGATTGCCCGGAGGACTGGCTGGGAAAGACAGGGGTTTCTTAGGACTTACACAGGCACGCCTAAGGACGCTGGCTGGCCTGTGAGGTTTCCCACAACACGTGCTTTCCCAGCATGAGGTTACGCGGAGCACAGAAAACAAACTGAACCGGGCAAGAGAAGAGGGAGCCGGGTGGAGACGCGTGTGTGTAAGCCCCGAGAGATGGGAAAACGCGAGCTGTTCCTCTGCCCTTGTTTACAGTCCGGCTGACATGAGACAACAGTTTCTGTTTGGCCAACTCTTGATTGAGGAGCTGGTCAGGCTCCCAAAGTCTGTTCTGCAGTCCTCGTGCAGCTGGCCTTCAACATGTTCCCACTGGGTGGGAGTGGGAGTTGGAGCCGGAGAAGGAGCCCATGCTCTCCCACACCCTTACTTCTCCACGCTCACACAATCCGCCCTTACATCTTCTGCACACACCCTGGCCGGGGAGGAGGGCAGGTGAGACATTGTATCCACACTCTACCCAACGACATAACATACAACCAAGATATAACAGACTTATACAAATTATTATCAGGGTATGTAAAGCTGATCGCCAGCCCCAAGACAACACTCCAAGCCATGTTGAGATAGGCTCATTCTGTTAGGTGGTTAGGTTGACGGGTTCGTTTTCCAAGGCCTACCGTCAGTAGCAGAGAGGAGCACCCCTGAACACCCCCAAGAGTCTGAAACACTGGACCGAGCGCCGCTCCTGCAGCCCACCTTGCTAAGCCATGAGCCTGCCCTGAACTAAGGAGAATAAGGTGTTTGGTAGGCACCAACAGTGGTAAACCAGCACCAGTCCGCAGTGAGCATACAGGCCACCGCTCTATCCTGTGTAAGGACAGTGGCTTGCTCACGTGGTCTCCCTGGCCTTCTATGCCATACCTTTTGACCGGCGACATGCCCCAGGCCAAGGATGCTGGCTGTGAGGGGAGGACGTATCTGCCAGGTGGAAATAGTTAAGGTACCTACCTCGATAAGTTTCCTGGGGTTACGTACCTGAATAGCATTTGGCCATTTACCAGTCATGCTAGCTTATACAAAGCAAGCCCTGGGCCAGATCCTCCCCCCGTGAAGCTAAGAGAGCGTGCCAGCAGGTGCCAGTCTGAGTTTCCGAGGGCCAGGTTACTGCACGAGCTCCAGGGTGCATGTCCTGGGGTGCCAGCCCCAACGGGTTACTCTCCGCCCCCCAAGACGGTCTTATCTTAGTGTCCATTGTCCGAATCATGCTTGCACTCCCAGGAGCGGTGCCCACGTCTACAGCAGTGTCTGGGACGCTGCCGGTCTGTCTGGTCCGGGCTTTTCCATCCTGGTTGGTGGTATGTCAGGGAGTCTCGGGGCCCATCTTTGTAACAACCCTCCCTCAGTTTTCAGGGTGTTTTTCAACAGTCCATTGTAATGTCCTAGCAGCCCAGCTCCTGTTGGATTTTAAAGGAGGCGCGGTCACCATTCAATGTCGTGGCTTTCAGCCCACCGCTGCACATAATGTCCTGTCATTGCCGGCCAGGGATGCGGATGCCATTCGGCACATACGGAACACTGTCGACATGCCGTAACAACATCAACCGTTTCCGCTGGGGGGCCTCAGGCTATAGTTGCCGCCCACACGTTTTTTGCACTGCACGTTTCATTTTCCTGGGTGGCCATGAAGCCAGATCTGCCGCCGGGCCCTCTTCTAGCCATCGAATGCCAGCGAGTTCATTCTCCTCATCACTCCCTGGATGTTGTAACAGTTGGTGTCCTGAGGCACCATGTAGTGTTCCCTCCTTAGTCTATACACCGTCCCTGGATCAGCCTACGTGGTTTGTCCCCACAGGGTCTGTTGTTAACAGTCCAGTGCCAAGCATGCCATTTAGGGGGCATGTCCTTTGCCTGAGCCATCAGGATGCCACACTTCAGGTGGTGTGGGAACCATGCCAGCTTTCACTGCTGAGGGGCCAATAGGCTCTTCCTGAAGTCTGTTCTCGGCATCTCCTTCTGACACAGAGGTGACTGGCTCCAGCGAGGCCTGCAGTTTCCTGGCTAGGGGAGGCTGCTGATCGGACACAGCTCTGCTGAGGATAAACTCTCCATCTCACTACAGTCTGTGTCTGTGCCGTGCCCGACCTCAGCCTGTGAGACACGTCGTGCGGCCACCGTTAAAGCAGAGCTTCCAGTTATAGGGTCTGTCGCTTGTAGGGCACGGTAGGTGCCATAGAGCTGTTTCTCTATTAGGCCGTGTCTCCCTCATCCCCTTTCCATACCTGGAACCAAAACCCTATTGGAGAGTGGAGCCTCCCATGCTATTGCCAGAGACCCAAGACATCCCCTCCGGGGTCACACGTACACCCAATGCTCCAGGTAGAGCTGGATCGTAGATGCCAAAAGCCGGTACCTGTTTAACTGCTTTGTTTGCTTCTTCAACAGCCCCCTGGTGCCTCTCCTGTGCCTCCCACTGTCGCACTTTCCTTAGGAGAGCGTTTATACACAGGTTTAAGTATCCGGGTTGAATGAGGAACAAAGGTTCTCCGATAACCCAACGAACGCTCGCAGCACTTTCCTCATAGTGGTTCAGGGATGGGCTTGTATTTTACCTATAACAGCGTTAGGTAATACTGTTGTCTTACCGGGCCAGATAACACCCAAGAACTTGACAGGCAGCCCTTATATTTTGTTGGGGTTTACTGCCCATCCTTGTGCCTCGAGGATACGTTCCCACTGGTGGAAGACGCTCTTCTAGACTTTGGAGAGAAAGAGAGGTTAGCATGATGCCCCCCCTTTCCAGCTTGACTTCTTCTTGGATTCATGCGGAAATCGCCAACCTTAGAACAGCCTGTTATTTTTAAATTTCCTTAAAAATATATTACCATGACTTACACCTTCTAGTACCAAAGCTATACACTTTTCCAACCTAATTAGAATTCTTAACTCTAGGAAACCTTAACTTTTAGTGACAACTAAAAGTAAGCAATTAGTATTCTTTAAATTGGCAAACTTAGGAATATATTTTATAACTTCTAGAAACAGGTTCTCTTATTAGCAAACACACTTTCTTAAGAGACATACTTCTATTAATAAAGTATGAATATTAAAGTATTAATATTCATTAACAGATCCAAATTTACTTTCTAGCCTCTCTGTAATAAGAAGTCAAACGTAGATGAACTTAAATCAATTAACTTTAGTATCTTGGCATTTCAAAATCTCTAGATATATCATTATTACTGAAAAGCTTTATAAAAAACCCTTCATTTTAGCTTTATCTATTTATTCATTCTTAACAGCTCTACAAGAGTTTAAAGTTAATCATTACCCAAGCCTTCTTCTTGACGAATTTTACAGTAGAGATAAATAACATGAACTTATTTTTGTAAACCCAGGCCAAACAAGTATGTATTTATGTTAATAACTTAAAATATGTTAACAAAACTTAAGTTGCTCATTTGGATTCGTAATCACTGTTGTCTCCCTTAAGTGTGCTCGGAAGTGAGCTGTTTAACCACTTCAGAGTCCTGAACAATCTCTACGGAGGCTGCGGGTGGGGTAGGGAGGCTCAGGCTTGGACAGCTTAATCCGCTTGAGTTTTGAAAATGGCACCTGTCTTCCTTCGCACCGAGGTGGGGCAGTAGCCCACGCTGCTCCCAGCTGGCATGGGCTCAAGGGCCACACCTATTCACCTATTGTCCAGGGACGGCAGCAGCCCCCGGGCCTCCAGGAGGAGGAGTTCAGGTGCTTAAAAGACTCATTTTTACAATTTTCCTTTTATTTTGCCAGCTGCAGCTTCCATGCCGCTGATTCCAGGACGGAAATTACTCCTGCTGGTGTTTTCAGGGCCTTCCCATACTCACATGTGGACCTCAACTATCAGTCAGGGCTGCCACCTCAGGTTTCTGCCCCCCCACGCACTGCACCTTTTTTTCAAACTGGAATTGTCCCAACCACAGTTGTACGGCCTCCCATCCCATCTTCACCCGATGTCGACTCTGTTGGAATTTCTCTGGAATCCCGCCGATCCACCTCTGATTCCAAAGAAATAACCCAGGGGGCAGGCTGTGAAAGCCATGGGCTTATTAGGGTTCATGCGCCCCGGGAGGTGACTGGCCGGTGACGTTTTTCGTAACACAGGCTCTCCTGGCACAGGCTTATACAGAGAGCGGAAACACAAAGCACTCTGGGTACGGGGGCAGAGGGAATGTGCTCACATGCAAGCTGTGTGAGATTAAAATGCTCTCCGTCTCTCTGCAGTTGTTTATAGTCCCGGCTCACACGTGGAAGCAGTTTCCCTTTGGCCGTTTCTTGACCAAGGAGCTGACCGGGCTCCCAACATCTGTCCTGCTGTCCACTTACAGATGGTTTTTGTCAAATTCCTGCAGGATGAGAGAGGGATTTGGGGCTTGGAAAAGGGCCCGTGTTTTTATGTACCATACAGAAGTTCTCTTCTTCAAGAAATCCCTAGTCCAGGTCACCTCTAACTGGGCACAGCATCTCCTGCCCCTGGAGAACGAAATTGTGGGCACAGAGCCGTGAAGATTTCGAAGCCTCCTCCTAGTGTCATCTGTGGAAAACAAATTCCTGCAGTGTCCAGAGAAATGGGATTTCCTGAGACCCACACAGGAGGATGGGGCTCTGCAATGTGGTTTACTGATGATGTGAAATTAAGGGGGTTCCCTCCTGACTTCCCAGCGCCCCACCTCCATGCACCTCGCAAGAGAAAAAGTCCAATCGTGCCCTCAGTAAGGCCAGTGCAAAAGCCAGTGGTGAGTCCGGAGCTTCCGCTTCATAATAAAGCTTCGTCTTTCGGAGCCCATAGGCGACTGCTAAGCAATCTCAATCCCAATCCGGGGGTAGCTTAGCTTGTCCCTAGGTGCCCTGGTGGCAGAGTTCACATGGCTGCTAACGTGTAGCCGCCAAGGCCACATGACTATGGAGAGGGAATGGGAGAGAGCACGTGACAGGACCAAGCCTAGAGGGAATCTGTATTGTGACACTGTCGCAACGCAGGTTTCAGCCGGCCCCACAGGGAGCTTCAGAACTGGGGCAACCCCAAAGCGGGCAAGGGCCCGGCCTTTTCTATCACCACCTCAACGAGTCGCGGGTGTCGGCTGACCGCAGAAAAGGGAAGGACTCCGGGCAAGGCAGCTCTCCTCGGCCAAGGGCAGGGGCCCACAGAGGACACTCAGCCGGGCGCTGTTGACCGCCAGTGCACCTTGGTCCTGAGAAGAGAGAATGTGGCCAGTAGGCTGGGAATCAGGGCCCGTCCCTACTGCCGCCCACATTCACTTGCTTATTGAATCTAGAAAACTCCTCCAAGAACCTAATGAGCCTCCTTTTCTCAGGAAACTTGCAAGAGGACCTTCACTGGGGTGAACTGACCCGCCCCCCACTGCGGCAACTGGTCTTCAGACTGTGACATTGTGATTGTCAACCGCTGGTCACTGGGCGCCAGTTCAATGCCAACAAGGACCTCCAGTTTGGGGGGCAGGGAAGCAGGAAACTTCATTCAGTGCAAAAGAGCGCAAGGGTGACACAGCCCGGCTCTGCAGGGCAGCTCTGGGGCCAGGCTAGACAGCTCTGCTCTGCTCTGCTCTGTCCCGCCGTCTTCAGTGTCTCCGTTCAGCCAGGGAGCAGCAGTCTCCGCTCCTCAGTGGAAAGGGAAACGGTACTCCCCGGCAGGACGCTGCTGGCTTACCTGGACAGAAGTCCGGTTCCTGGTCCCTGATTGGTCTGTCCTCATGCAAATGAGGACGCCACATCCTCGTGGTTGGATTTGCCCAAGAGGCTCTGTCTTGATTGGTCACAAAAGAGCTACTCTGATTGGCTGGAGCGGCACAGCTCCAATTGGATGGGGAAAGCCGCGGTCCTATAGGTTGAAATAAAATTCCAGGAACTCCTTAATGAGGACGGGCTCGGGGGGCAGAAGCAGTGCAGGCAGGCAGCGCAGGGCAAAGCCGGGGAGACCGGTGTCAGCTTTTCTGTGAAGTGTGGTTTGCAGGAGAGGCCACGTGTCAAACTGGCAGCGAGGCCCTGCTGTTTGAAATTCGAGCCTAGTCAGCCACCAGCAGCCCTTCTTAGTCAGAGTCGTTCCTTGTCAGGGTTCACAAGATTTATAATAAGGAGTATATATTTGGTCTTCACTCCCATTCTTGGCACCGAGCTCCCCTAAAACCCTTGGAATTTCCTGTGATGAGAGTAATAAAGGCGCCTTTTGTTATGTTACTGAGGTAATTTTGAACCTCACCGAAGGATAGGGCTGGTTGCCAGTGGGGCCCACCAAGTGATAGAAATGGCAACTTTTGATCCCACTCCCAGATGTCTAGCGTGGGGAGAGGGCTAGAGGTTGAGTTGAGTCACCAATGAGTAAGGATTTAATCAACCATGACTAAGTAATGAAACCTCCGCAGAAAAATTTCAAAAGGCAGGGCTAAGATATCATCAGAGTCGGTCAGCTTGTGGAGACTTGAGCAGAGCGGTCCACCCCAGACGGACATGCAAGCTTCGCACCCTTCCTTTCCCCATATCTTGCCCCGTGCATCTCTTTGACCTGGCTGTTCCGGAGTTGTATTCTTTTATAATAAGCCAGTGACATCGTAAGTAAGATTTCTTCTGAGTTCTGTGAGCCGCTCGAGCACATTGATCTAACCCAAGGAGAGGATCGTTGAAACCACAGGGCAGAAACACAGGTGGCCGCCTGAATTTGCGATTGGCACCTGAAGTGCGTGTGCGTGGTGGGGAGGAAGGGGGACAGCCTTGGAGAACTGAGCCGTTACGCTGTGGGATCTCCAGATAAATAGTGTCGGAATTAACACCCACCTAGTGCCACAGAATTGCTTGAATAGGGGGAAAAAACACCCCCCACACATTGAAATTGGAATCAGAATCTTAGAGGCTTATCGCTCCGTCCTTGGACGCCCGTTCTCGGGTTAATGCACTCAGCCATCACCTCTGCTGGTCTAGGTGGCTTGCCTTCAGGGTGGACACAGACCCTCCTCCCTGAGGGTTGAGCCCCTGGTCGTCATGCTCTTCTCAGGCTGTGGCTACCACTCTTGTGCATTTACTATGAAAATCGGGTGAGGGAATACCGAGAGATGTCCGAACAGATTGCCAAGGAACCAAACATACTCCCTGTCTCGTTGAGTAAAATCAGTTCCACCTCTTTCTGATGGTCAGGGTCAAGGACCACCCCCCACCAGGACAACGAGTCCTTCTCTTTCTTGCCTGTGAGCCTCTTGGGCTGCAAGTCTATTGAGACAAAGAATAACGATAGCTTGAGGTTTAATAAAACTCTTGCTAGAAACCCTCATGGAAGCATTCTTCCTCAAGGAACCAGGACTTCCAAACTCACAGAGGCCTGTGCTGCCGGGACAGGAAACCCAAAATCCCCCAACGGGGTGGTGGGGAGTGATGGTAAGTGGGGTGACCCCTACTTCCACCTCTTGATAACTGGATCCATAAAGTTTACCTGTTGGAGATACGGCATCATATAATAGTTGATTTGAGATATATAGTGACCCCTTGAGAATGGTGCTTCATCCTCACAGGATATTTTATCCAAGCTGGTGCCTCAGTGGTGCCTTCAACAGGGCCATTTCATGCTATCAGGCCAAAAGCTTCTGGGTGACGCGGTTACTTGGTAGGCTCGGCAGACCCCGTGGTCGTTTGCCAAGTGTACTTCACTTGTGTAGGCAGCGGTGACCAACCCACAGCTCACGGGCCACCCGCAGCCCCCGATGGCTATGAATGTGACCCAACACAAAACTGTAAATTTACTTAAAACTTTTTTTTTTTTTTTTTTGCTCATCACTTTTCATCGGTGTTTGTGTATTTAATGTGTGGTCCAAGACAACTCTTCTGCTTCCAGGGTGGCCCAGAGACGCCAGTGGGTTGGACACCCCTGCACGTCTCTTAGTCTGTAGCATTATGCTGTAGGGTCTCGTACCAGTGGGCAACCCCTCAGGCCCTGGTGCTGGCTGAAGCATTGGGGGACGCAAATGGCCAGCTCATGCCTGGAAAATGTATCCATTCCAGTTAACATCAATCACTGTCCTTTTCAGGTTAGAAAAGATGCAATGTAATCAAAGGTGTATTTGCCACCCAATAACTGGTCAGTCTTTTTGATGGACGGTGCTACAGCAGGGACCCAACATTGGCCTTTGTTGCTAACCGAGTGGACCCTCAACTCGTTGGTCTTGGTGAGTGGAACCTTACGCTATGGGGCCCCTGTGTGGCCTAAGCCCCTGCCACCGTGGCTGCTCTGTTCCTCTGTTCACTGTCCAGCACTGCGGTGGCCAATGTCAGGAGGTGGCCAATGTCAACTAGCTACATTATTCTGTCCGCTTGGGCATTCAGGGCCTCTCCTGTTCTCCACATTCGCTGATGGACATTAAACAAAGGCCTACACGTGCTGTACCTTGTTCCGTAGGTCTGTCCGCAGGCCTCCCTCCCGGGCCTCCTTTCCCCCCAGTTTTTCCCTTTCTCCTTCCTGACCAACCTTCCAGACCATTCACCACGACTGATACATGTTCTAACCGCAGGCCCACCTCTTTTTCTATACAAAGGCGCGGCCAGTAACACTGCCCGAAGCTCTGACACGCGCTTCCCCCCCCCCCCCCCCCCCATCTTTCAAGGCTCAGCCTGGCTTGAGCTGTAGGACAACTGCCATCATGTTTGGCTTGTATCTGCGTTCTTACCTGAACCACCTGTGAACTAAGCTCAGCTGGTCATAGTGACTTCCCAGGCAGCCATGGATGTGAACTGAGGGGAAGACACAGCAGTGTGACATCATGGGGGTCTTTGTGGCCTGCTTGGCTGGCATCCTATTCTAGGGGCTGGGAGATCCTATTCTGCCGTGTAGGCCGGCTCCAGCTCTCGTTTGTCCCGGGGCTGCCTGTGTATCCTTTGGCAAATCACTTAATCTCCCCGCTAGAGTGGGGTGTGGATACTTGGCACTGGGGGATTATGTAAGCTAATTGGGCAAAACGCACTGCATCAGAGGCATGGACATGTGTGCGCAGCGTGGTTAAAAAGCGTGTTTGCACAGGGAGGCCGTTCACCCCTTCCCAGGTTTGATCTTTGTTCCGTGTGAGGGAGGCATTTAGCTTCTCCAAGCCTCAGTTCTTTTATCTTTATAATGAGCATCATAAAAGCACTTATCTCAGATGTTTGTCAGGAGGATTAAATTAGAGAACCTGTAAACTCTGCGGTCCCTGGCACAGCGAACAGATTCAATGAGAGAGCGAGAGAGCCGACCAGTGTTCGTTTTTGAGTATTTACCGCTTACCTGTTGCAATGCAATTGCGTTTGCAGAATGTTTCTGCCCAGAAGGTACGAGCAACTTCGGAAGGGTTGGTAGCAAGCGCGAGCTGGTTCTCTTTTGTAGAAGGGAGAACGGAGGCCCAGGGTATGAGAGAGCACAGTACAGTAGAAGGTCAGGGGACAGGTCAGGGCACCTGCACACTGGGACTCAGAGACCCGCAGCTTTTATCTTGTGGACACAAGCACAAGCATTTTCTTGAGTCCCAAGACAGGGGCATTCACCTTGCGGAAGGAAGTTGCTAGAAGAAAAAAGGGCTGCCTCGGTTGAAAGCCATAGTCCCTGGTCTACTGATCTGACATCCACAAGGGTGCCCGGTTCCTTCTCGGCAGGTCCCCTGCGCCTTTCTCCACATCCACGTGTCATGAATAGGTCTTCAATGAGAACGATCCGCTCGGACGGAGGGAGCCTAGTCAGAAGCAGGGATGAGCACAGAGTGCAGGGATAGCTGGACAAATGTCCCGGGAAGGATCCGGGGCTAGTATTTCCTGCAGTGGAAATATTTCCTCAGGTGCCGTCGCCGCACAGTTCCTCGTCTTTGCACCAGCTGTCCACTAGAGGGAGCCAGTCCTCAGCCAGTAGAAACCTTGTTCGTTAGTATCACCTCTGAGAGGGTGGATGTGTGTGTTATTGGGGAGAGGAGTTTAAGTGGATTAATATATCTCACACCATGCTTTGCCCTGGAGTCCTGGCTGTGAGGGATAGGGCCCTCCAGCTTCGGCACCCCACAGATGCCCCACTTGCCCTGGCTCACAGATGGGATTCCCCGTATGAACTCACTTGGCGAAACACTTTGACAGCTAAACTATGATTTGCAAAACACAGCACTCCCAATTCTTTATCTGCCGCCCAGCTTTGACATCTCTGAGGCTAAGATCAAAGAACCTTATCGCCGTAGAAGTCCTGGAGTCCTTTATTCAGCCAAAGCTCTAATTTAATACCATCCTGGGTCTAATGGAGTCAGCAGGACGTAGCAACACAGAGGTCTGTCCGGGCTCCGGCTGGCAGCCCAGCCACAGGACTGAGCCCTTTATGAGGACGCCGCCAGAAGGTGGAAACGGGACAAACTTTGGATCTTATCATCTCTCTTATGACCATCTTTTTCTTTCCTTCTCTCTCTTCTGCAGAAGGTATTTCAGCAGAGGAAAAGTGGAACCCCTGAGATCATGCAACTCTGAGAATTTCGTGTTCTTAAACTGGGCATAACTGTGTTACTGAACTAAAGGGGTTTGCTTGCCTTTATGCGTCAAAGCGCAATCGAACGCCAACAAGAGTTTGTAGCAAAGAAAGTAAAGGCTTCTCAGCGAAGGGAATGGTGCCAAGCCCAGGGTCACAGGCAAGTTCCTGCTCAAAGCTGTGACTCCCAGGTGGCTTCTAGGGAATGCATTGTTCTGGAGAAAAGTCATTAACCATGGTGGAGTTAGTGTTGTGGTTTTCTGGTTTGGTCGGTACCCAGGTAGGGGAGCGCTGGTCGTTGTGCCTCGTCCTGATGCTGCCACGGCCTCGCTCTGCGTGGCTTCGCAAGGTCGTGTGGTTGGTCTGCTTCTGCGGATCTAGAGCTGAAATGCAAGTAAGGCCTGGGTGTTATTTGTAGTTTGACTAAGACTCTGTCTTTGTGGTCAACACAGCCAAGGCTTTGTCCTGAGATTATTCGATGGTGACCAGAGCCTCACTGTCATCATGAGGGTTTAGTGATTAAGGGACTAGGCGTGCAAGAGAGAGGGCGGTGGGTGAGTTAGGGTGTTCCTAGCCTGGAAAAGGCCAGTTTGGATCAAAAGGAAAGAAAAATAAAAGGTCAGGTTAAAGAAACGAAGTTTCTGTGTGGTTCCAGCTGCACCTCCCACTTCTCTCTCCCCTGCTTTGGGCTTGGGACTGACTGAAAATGCGCTCAGTCCTAGTCTGCTGCTTTTCTTTCTTATTTTCCGGAAACTTCCCCATGACCCATGACCCAGGACCCAGGATCCAGGGCCCAGTGCCCACTCTGCAGGTTTCGGATCCCATTTCAGCATTCCTGTTTGTCCCCCTGCCAAAGTAAAGGCTTCCCTCCCAGCACCCCCGAACTCTCCACTTCCTGGAAAATGATGAACTGAACCTTGATAAAAACAGAAAGAGTGGCTGGGGGAGCAGAGAGGCTGACCCAGAACTGAAACCGCCATGGTTTTAGGAAATGGGGGCTGGGCTCGCACAGAACACCCCTTTGACGTGGCTGGTCTCCTCTGTGTAGGTTCAAGGCAGATGGCGTTCCAGGACAGGAATGTCAGTGCCCAGCATCAGCTCCCTTGGGACTCAAGGACCTGAGTCACCTGTCCAGCACCAGCCCACAGCCATTCCTTTCCTCACCTGCCCACTATCCCAGTGAAGATCTCCCTGCTGCTCTCTTGCAAGAGCCTCCAGAATTTCTCCATCTGTGCTCAGCCCTGGAGAAATACTGATAGTTACATACTATTCAGAGACCTCAGAAGAAGACTATGTAACAATAGACAGTTTTCAGCGAAGAAGAGATGTGAGCAGGATCTGTCTCAAAACACCGGGGCGGGATAAGAGCAGAAGGCTCTGCCGGGTCAGTTCAGACTGAAGGAGAGTGGGCAAGATGCAGAAACCTCCCCGTCTGGAATCTGGTCCAAGAATAGGAGAAAAGTTAAAACATTTTGTAATGCACTCTGGCTGGTGTGGCTCAGTGGATTGAGTGCCAGCCTGAGAACCAAAGCGTTGCTGGTTCGATTCCCAGTCAGGGCACGTGCCTGGGTTGCGGGCCAGGTCCTCAGGAGGGGGTGTGCGAGAGGCAGCTGTGCATTGGTGTTTCTCTCCCTCTCTTTCTCCCTCCCTTCCCCTCTCTAAAAATAAATAAATAAAATCTTTAAAAATGTTTTTTTGTAATGCAAGCTCGGAGTTATATTTTGGAGGATCTTGAACGTCAAGGTGGACGGTTTGAGTTCCTTTCTGAAGGCAATAGGAAGACACTAAAGGTTTCCCCGGGGACCTGAGGCACAGCCTGGCCTGGGACCAGGCACGAGGTGCCCTCTGAGTTTTCTGTGCACTCCCGCCTTTGGCATCTGCCCCGTGTCTTGAACGTGCACAGCCATGTTGCTGTGACCTCCTAACTCTGGCCTGGGTCACTGCTCAGCTCTAGTCCTGGCTCAGCCCGGACTGGCTCTGCGGCCCGCCGGAAAGCACTTCGTTCTTTGACTGCCTCTTTCCGCTCTTTCTATGATGTTGTGACCTCTGGATACATCTGGAGCAAGGCACAATGTGGCCAGGACTTACGATTCCCAGGACATTCTTCCACCTGACCCTGCCACTCCTTGGGAATCACTTAAGAAGACGGGAGACGCACTTCTTTCCCAATGCGAACTTACCAGTAGTCCCCAGTCATTTTGGCACCAGGGATTGGTTTCGTGGAAGACAGTTTTTCCACAGACCGAGGTTGGGGGATTGGTTTCCGGATGATTCAAGCTCATTCCGGTCAAGCTCACCTCCTGCTGTGCGGTAGGGGCCTGTGGCCTGGGGGGTTGGGGACCCCTGGGAGAGACCGCTGTCTCACCACGCACCGGCTGCTAAATTACAAGCATGTTGTTGTATACGCTTTAGCTGACTACTAACTGGGAAGTCCCCCCTGGAGCGGGGGGAGCGGTGGGGAGAGACAGAGAAAGCAGAACCACCACCTCTCTGGGCACCAGACACACTAGCTGCAGAACTCGGACGGTCTGAGTTTCGTTTTAGGTTTTCACACGGATAATTCCCCAAACCAGATTAAACCCAAAACCAAAGGAGGAAAAATGCAAAATCAGAGGAAATTGCAGCCTTCGAACTCGCTGCAGTGCTTGGGCTGCGGCGCCTCCCGGGACCTGCCCTACCTGGGATCCGTGTCCCCTTCCTCCCGCGGCCCGGGGCGCTCTGCGTCTCTGGTGTGTGTGAGGGTCCGCGGACCTCGTTCTCTCCTGCACCCAGGAGCCCCTTTTTGTCTCCTCAGGTGCAGCAGAGGGGCCTTCCTGAAGGTCCAGCTCTGCCATGCGTCTTCATCCGGAAGCGTGAGGACAGCTACGAGGACATCTGTGCAACAGTGCCACCCTGGCTCTTTTCCTAGCAGCCTCTGACCTCTACAGCCCCCTCATCATCTGTGTCCGTAACAGCTACCTTATTAAGTACTAATCATATGCTAACAGCTCGCTGGCAAGGCCCCCTTCCTGTGTTAACGCATTTAAGCCACACATTTCACTGATAGGGAAACTGAGGTACGGTGAGTTGACATAAGCGCCCGAGCATCCCAATCCCGGCAGCCGGGCTTCATGAAAGTAACCACTCTCCTGCCTACAAGAGAGAAGCAGGAAAGAGTTATCCCCAGCCCATTCCGGGCGCCCTCCACCGTTCAAGAAGATAATCATGGGAGAATAAAAGAGAGGGGGGGCGTGGGTATGTCTTGGCCCAGAAACGGCCCACATGTCACAAAGCTGGGGTCCTCCTTGACCCTGTGCCCACGGGGGACGTCAGGAAAGAACCACGTCACTGTTTCTCAAAGCTCCAGAGAGGGCCTCACTTTCTTTCTAACTACCCTCTTGGGTTGACACTCACATTGAAACCTGGGTGTCAGCCTGATCTTACGCATCCTCATGTTTACAGGTGAGACGGAGGGGCCTAATGGAATCTGGTTAGGTCACGTAGCTACTTAGCAGGCAAGCCGGGCTGACACCCATTTGACAGGAATTCCTTGTATCCCCTAACCCAGCTGTCATCCTCATAATAGGCTGCTGCCATGATTCCAGCTTTTGCTTCTGGATGCGCTTTGTCTGTCAAGCCCCATCCCTGGGGAGTAGCCTCCTCCTGAGGCCACCCAGGGGCCGCGGTCTTGCACGTGGACTAGGAAGTCCATATAAACTTAATCCAGAAATTACGCTGGCCTCTGTACCAATTCTCCATGGTGCAATTGTTGGGACAGCCCCCGAAGCTTAAAAAAGCTGCTGTCTTGGTAGTGTTTTAAGTTCCTTTTTCTTGCCAGAGGAAATCCTGACGTCAGGGGTGTATTCCAAGTTTGGAAACATTTGTATGGTTAAGAGAGGATTCTGTGTTTTCCGCAAATGGAATTTAAAAGAGGTAGTGGTTTTGAAGCCTCTCATAAATCAGAACTCCTAAGCTAAGGAGATTGTCAGGTAATGGACAAGACAAAAAACTTAAGAGCATCCTCACATTTGCAGGTGAGGCAGAGCACCGGACGTTGAGGGCTGAAAATGAGAAACTCCAGGCTAGCCTGGGACAAGCTGGTCACCCTAAAGGCAGGTTCATGGGCGTCGTCCTTCCCCGGAGGCATTTCTGTACATTTTTGGGGTTTCTTAAGTTGTCTCTGGAAGACAGACCGTGAGACGGCAGCCTCTTATCCAGGTCTCAGTAGTTTCCTTTCTAATAACTAAGTGGAGGGTTCGGGTTCTGCTGTGATCTTTCTTTCCTGGTCACCGTGGTAGGTCCAACAGACATGGAGATTCTTACAGACTCTTAAAGGTCTTTGCCTGGAGCGAATGCATATCATTTCTGTTGATGTTTTCTTGATCAAAGTGGCTTATATAGCTCACCCGTTCTCAAGGTGGCATGGAATTGTAATCCTACCCTGTGACAGAAGAACGAGAACTGGAAATATTGGTGAATCTCTCTAGTCACCACTGCAGACGCCGTGTCACCCACATCAACTTATTTATTCTTACGTCCTGTAAAGAAGGGACTATTCCATGTGATATTCCTATCAGGTTAAAATATTTCTATACTTCACATTCAAAATAGTCCACCTTTAAAAAAAAATCTTTTTTTTAAATACTTTAACCTGAGGCAGAGTGGCGAGTCTAGATGGTTTCGCGATATTTCGGCGCACCCTGTGGGATTTTAAATCAAACGTGCTCTCTTACGTTTGCCCTTCCCCGTACAACTGGCTTTTCTGTAAATATCAGAAACTCTACTAATGACCTGCCAAATCACGTTATCCACATCAGCTCAGCAAAGTGGGAAATTATTTTCAAGTCCTTAATGGGCACAGGTGTTAACTGGTCTTTAGAGCAACATTTTTTATTTCATTAGTTATGAGGATCACAATTAAAACGAAGGTTAACAGCTGCTCGGTTAGTGCCTAGTAAACACTGTGAAGGAGTCACTGCGCCATAAAATGTTCCATGCCTCAGATGACACAGTCACTGTGTTGTCTATATCGGCGTCTTTAAAAAAAAAAAAATTAATACCGAGGAGTCTACCTGATTTGATACTATATGTTATACTCCATTACATTCTGAACCAAACATGTTTTATTATATTTATGTCCAAAATAACAACTAGTTTTTAAAGATAAAAATGCATCACATTAAGTCAGCTGTAGGAATTTGAGGCCGGCATGGTAAACATGAATGGATTCCATCACATGAAGGAACTGAAAATGCAGAACCCCTCTCTCTAGGTGTGGGCCCGCGTGGACCCAAGCCCTGGGCTGCCGCCGCAGCGGGATCAGCCATGTCCCCAAAATGCCCTCCACGCCCTTGCCTGCAGTGGTGCTGCCCGCCTCTTCCCTCAACGGAGATCTTCAGTAAGAAACTGTCATTGTCATTTACAGCTCCCAAGTGCTCCACCTTTGCTCGCTGTTTCTAATTCCGTGTCGTGCCCGTTCCAGTCTCTGAGGCGGCTGCGATCCCACAGAACCGGAGGAGCCACGCTTGCTCACCTGGGGCTGCTGCTGTCCGTGGGAAAACGGGGTGACTTCCGGAATCTGCCCTCCACGGGCAGGCGAGCTGCCCCTGTGGCAGGTCCCACCCTCCTTCCCCGTCAGCAACATCGTGAGGGCTCATCGCTTCTGAAAGCGGCCTCTGAAACCCTCCGGAGGCGCGGACTCTGACTTCCACGCCTCAGAATAATAAGACACCAGAAGGAGTTTCAGTGACGTTTAAATATTTGCACGCACTTTGTAGGAAACACAAAAAAATGTACAGAAATGCCTAAAGGAAAGGACAATGCCCATGAACCTGCGGTTAGGGTGACCAGCTTGTCTCAGCTTAGCATGGAGTTTCTCATTTTCAGCACTAAACATCCAGTGCCCCACGAAACCCCTTGATCCAGGGCAAATCTAGGCACCGTCTCTGTGTTTTAACTATGAAGACGGAAGCCGATGCTTGTGTTTATTTTATCCCCGTCTACTCTCTCCACTGTGTGTGTGTGTGTGTGTGTATCTAAACACACATCCATATATGTGTATATATGACAGATGCACTCATCCATCCATATACACGCGTATACACGCACGCACACACACATGGACATAATGCACATGTAATAATATTTACAGCTTTGTTTCACTTAACATTGGTCACACTCTCTTCCACGTCATCACATACTCTTCTATTGCTTGTGTGTTAAAGGCTTCGTACAAGATACATACATACACACACATATAATAATTAAAGCATTTCACCATAGTGGGTATGTATACTACGTATGTTTTCACTTTAAAAATAATTTTAATGAACACTACGATGAAAAAACCAGTTTAAAAATTCTGAAGCAGTGACTGGAATCCATGCTACCAAGCCAGCCAGGAACCCAGGGTCACAGCCGTTACCCCCACATAACCGCAGAGCAGGTCTGGCGATTTCCATCCACATCCCAGCAAAACCGTCCACCCCCACCCCCAAAGTCCCCCGGAGCGGCCGAACAGCTCGCCGCCATCAAGATAATGGCCTAGTTCCCATAATAGTATGAACCTGCCCTCACGTTAAGTCTGATGACCCTGCCTACTTTTCCTCCTCAAACGAATTCATCCCCAAACACCATTCAGGAGCGTATCCTAAGGTTCCAGCTGAGTCCCTGGAGCTCTACGGGACAAGAACAGACATTACTCTAGTTTATTGAGTCTCAGAAGGCCCTGTGTGCCGAGAAAATTTCAGAGCTGAGGAGCGAATGATGATGCAAGGCCTTGATGGGATGAGCTACAGCTTCCCAAGCCCAGATAGAGTCTATTTATGCTCCTCTTGATAAGCCAGACAGTGAAAGACAAATACCGTATGAGCTCGCCTATAAGAGGAACCTAATAAACA
The DNA here is from genome assembly GCA_004026545.1 of Mormoops blainvillei. Lineage (NCBI taxonomy): Eukaryota > Metazoa > Chordata > Mammalia > Chiroptera > Mormoopidae > Mormoops > Mormoops blainvillei. The sequence goes on from PVJD01009684.1 coordinate 45,295, forward strand.
AAACAAACAGATGAGCAACACAGAACCAGAGGCGCGGAAACAAGGCACAGGCTGACGGCGACCAAAGGCGGGGGGCGGGGAAGAAGGGGAAGAAGGGGAAGGCTGTAGTCCGGGAACTGGCGTAAATGACCCAGGGACATGGGCGACAGAGTGGGTATTGACTGTGGGCTGGGGTGGGGCGGGGCAGGGGGAGGCAACAGGGGAAAATTGGGACAACTGAAATAGAACAAGAATAATAATCATAAAAGACATATCAGGTAATCCTCCCTGACATCTTTTACATTTCAGCTGCGATCCTAGTCATTTATTCCTGAAACATGAACTTAAAGACCCAAGATATTAGAAATTCTGGGGTCTCCATTACAATGAAGACCGTACCAGGGACCAAGCGAGGGGGCCCGATACATAACCAGGTGGGGGACCGTACCTCGGAGTTCTGGTTTGAATTCTTTACTAAACTGTTAAAGCGATTCTGGGCCCATCGTTTTCCCACCTCGTGTCTCAGCTTACCTATCTGTAAACGAGACATTGGAACTACGTTAATCACTCCCAAATTGGCTGTGGCTAAAAATTACCTGGACCACTTCAAAAACAGGGACTTCAAGACATCACCTCCAAAGATTATGAGTCATTCTGTTGGCGTGGGTTAAGGCAGATCTTATTCACAATTGCCCAGGGAATCCTGATATTACAGGCAAATCTGGGGACCAAAACACTGGGCAGTGTCTGGGGTTTCTGGGCACCTCACTGTAGTCTCCTGCCTGGTCCTTGTTTCCTAACTCGGAGCCGCTCTCGTCCTGACACGCCCTCCCCCCCAGACCTGACCTGTCACAGAGGGAGTTGTACAACTGAAGACAAATCATTTTGTTTCTATAACCCTTTTCCTCATTTGTGAAGGGGAAGGGTTAAATACATTAATTGCAAATGTCTCTCCCAACGCATTCTATTATTTTGTGACCATTGAGGACACTTCGGACGGAGCTGGGATGAAAAACAGAAGTGACTATCCTGACTCTCAGAACTATGTCAGCACGCGCTTTGAGAACCACGCAAGAATCCATGTCGGTTTCCACAGTAGGGCACCCATTTCCTGCCTTCCGTTCATAGACAGTTGTTTCTCACCTCGAGCTCCCTACTCACAGCCCCTGAACCATAGGTGAGTTGTCAAAAACCGTTTTCTTAAATGCCTTTAGAAAACTGCTCATTGGAAGGGAGACACCAAGGAGAAAAGAAGAAGACAGAGCCGCCACTTCCTTAAACAACCCAACCAAGCTTCCAGACAGAACAGTTGCTTAATTGGCAGTTTTGTTTTAATTTTCTATGTTGGGATTTCTCGAACTCAGTTTAAAAAAAGAAAAATAGAGGGAAATTGCAAAGTTGAAGTGACTTAGCAACTGAGATCTCTGAGCTCCCTGTAGACCTAGGGCCCTCGTGTCCCTTGATGGGACAGCACTGGGATCTGGCCCCCAGCCCCTCTGAGGCCCCACGGTGTTCACTCTTCTGGTTCCTGGCAGGGTCCCAGGACCTCCATTCCCCTCTGTTTCTGAAATACTCTTTTTCTTTCTTCCTCTACAACACAGGCATTCCCAGAGTTCTCCCCCGACCACGTACCTCAAAGGCTCCCGCCTGATGTCCAATCACAAAGGAAACCACTATTCCATTGGTTACTTTTCCCTTTTAACGAGATGAATATCTTCTTAGCAACTGCCGAATATTTCTAAGTGTAATAAACTCACATTTTAGTAAAGCTGCAAAATTTCCAGAATGTGATTATTCTATAATTTGAGTAAGAGCCTTAATGATATCTATACATTTTGATTTATTCATCTCTCTGCTATGGAATTGGATGGAGACCTTAATGATAATGTTTCATTGGCTTTCTAACTGATATCTGTAGACTATTTCACCCAAAAACAACAGCAGGAACAAATACTTTTGGGTCATGCTATAGCCAGTCGATGTTTCTCAATCAATGTCTCTCTCCCTCTCTCTTTCTCCCCTTTCCCCTCTCTCTAAAATCAGTAAGCATGTCCTTGGGTGAAAATTAAAAAAAAAAAAGCTACACTAATCCAAACAATGTGGCATTGGTGAAAAAATAAACAAAGATCAAGAAAACAGAATAGAGAACCCAGAAATAGACCCACGCAAATCTAGTTAACTGATTTCTGAAGAAAAGAAGCAAAGACAATTTAATGAAGAACAGCCTTTTCAACAAATGGTTCTGGAACAACTGGACAAACAAACAAACAAACAAAGAACCTAGACACAGACCTTACATCTTTCACAAAAATTAACTCAAAAAGAATCATAGGCCCAAATGTAAAATTCAAAACTATAAAACTTCTAGAAAATAACATATAGGAAAATCTAGGTGACTGTGAGTTTGGCGATGCCTTCGTGGACACAACACCGACAGCGTAGCCCATGAAAGAAACCACCGACAGGTCGAACTTCATTAAAATGAAAACCTTGTACTCTGAAAAACACTATTAAAAGAATGAGAAGACAAGCCACTGGCTGGAAGGAAATCTTTGTCAAACACATCTGTTAAAGGACTTGTGTCCAAAACATACAAAGAACCCTTAAAAGCCAAGAATAGGAAAACAAACAACCCAACTTAAAAAACCGGTGAACAATCTCACCAAAGACACCTCCCCAAAGACGCCATGCAGCTGGCAAATGAGCATACAAAAAGATGTTCCCATCACGTGTCACCAGGGAACTGTAAATTCAAATCAATGAGACACCCCTCCCCCACACTTTAGAATGGCTGAAACCCAAAAGCCTGACAAAAACAAAGGCTGATAAGGATGCGAAACAGCGGGAACTCTCGTTCATTGCTAGGGGAAGACAGGATGAAAGCCAGCTTGACAGCCTCTTACAGAGAGCTAAACATAGTCCTGCCATGTCGCGCCGTCTTCACGTCCAGCAATCACACTCCCACCAGCCAAATGAGTTGAACACTCAGGCTCACACAAAAGCAAATAAATGTTTATAGCAGCTTTATGCACGATTGCTCCAAACTGGAAGCCACCCAAATGATCCTCGGTAGATGAATGAATAAACAAACCGCGGTACATACATACAGTGAAATATTATTCAGCAGTGAAAAGAACGAGCTAGCAAACCATGAAAAGACATGGGGAACCCTAAATGTCTATTCTTAATGGAAGGAGCCGGTCTGAAAATGCTACATACTGTGTGATTCCACCCTGTAAGGCAAACCTAGAGTGACAACTGAAAAGATGAATAGTAGCTCAAGAATTGGTGGGGAGGGGAGAAAGGATGAATGGGTGGAACACGGGAAACTTTTAGGGCAGTGAAATGTCGATGTGATATTGTAACGGTAGGTACATGATGGGAGGGGAGGGGAGGGGACAAGGTCAGTGGTTTGCAAACCTAGTTTCTTCCCTTCGCACCCCCCGCCCCCACTGCCCCATGCTCCACTGTGTGCGAATGAAGGGAATTGGGAGATCTTTCTCAAGCAGGTCTGTTCTGCCTGGACCTGCATGAAATATTGGGTTTCTGCATATGATTTCACTCAGGAAGAGACTTTAGTGTTTGAATGAAGTATTCGGAAACCACCGCCCTTCCGGGGTGGCCTAGAACGACAGCATGTGCTACCCAGTTGCAATGCTCCACGACCGAAAATCCCAGGGCCCTAAGGCCTGGAGATTCCTGATTCCACCGTCCCGCGAAGGTTCTATCCAGCTGCCTGAGGGGGTTCTCAAGGAACCGGGCTAGTTTAGGATGCCAGGGACCCGAGGCCGACCGAGAATATGGGCAGAACCTAGAGCCCCAGCACAGGCCTCCTTAATTCCCTTCAAACCCAAGAATCCAGGGTCAAACCCTCGATTCTCTTCATTCCACTGTGACATCAGTTTCCATTCGCCCTTTCTAACAGATCACTTTTCATTTTAAAGAAACAGCCACCCTTCATAGCCTAAGAAGAACACTTTCTATGGTCCCCCGGGCACAACCACATCCCCTTTCCACCTCTGTTCCACACAGGCCGAGCCAGCAATAGAAACTCCACGGCTTCCTTGTCTCCGTGTTCAGAAATCACCCCCCAGATCTGGTGCCTACTCAGCACTTTCGGGGTCTGACTTCATCTTCCTTGACCGTGACGCTGCCCAGGCGCTCCGCGTCCTATAAAAGGCGGAAAGAAAGTGGTCAGGGCAGCCAGAGGAGGCGAGGGGTTGAGGCCAGTCCAGAAACCTCCTGCGTCCACGCCGAAGTACGCGTCCGCACCCTCCAGCATGAAGGTCTCCGCAGCCTTTCTCTGCCTGCTGCTCGCAGTGGCCACCCTTAGTGCCCAGGTGCTCGCTCAGCCAGGTAAGACCCTTCTCTTCCTCTGGCTTAACGTTTTAGTTACCCTGGTTACTAACATCCCAGCATGGGTCAGGCCACGCTTATTCTGTAGCCTGAGATGGAGAGAGGAAGACCAGGAGGGGAAGGAGTAGAGCCATCTTGTCCCAGCTAGTCGGGGGCAGAGCCAGGATGGGACGCCCGGGCCACGGAGGCCAGCCCCTACGACCTTTCCTGATGCCAGCTTTGGGACACTAAATGCGGCCACAGCTTCAATGACCCTCCCACTGTTTGGGGATGTGGCGCAGAAAGAGAGGACCATTTCTTGTTGTGCATGGGAAGGGCATTTCAGGGAGTAGCGGGGAGAGAGAAACGGCTGTTGGAGGTTTCTGTCATTGGGGTTTGCAGAGCAGCGGCTGTGTCCAGAGGCATCCCAGCAGGTGACCTGGGTTGGCTCCAAAGTCAAGGGGACAAAAGGCTGGGAGACAAGGTCTTAGAACTTATCTTTCCAAGGCCAGAGGCATTGGATCAGTGGCCCCTTGTAACAACACTACGGGATTAGCCTTGTTTTTCAAGATCTTCCGTTCCCCGTCAGTAATCAGCGGCCCGACAGTCTAACTGAGGAAAGTGACTCACGGGTGACATCCTCTCCGTGGGACCTAGACTAAGGCCCTGAACGGGAGGGCGGAGGGTCCTAGTTTCAACTCCTGTATCTGCTTTGCTGTCCCCTGCTCCTCCTTCCCTTACAAACTCATGCTTACGGCGTGGCGCGTCCTAACTGTCTCATTCTTGGGGAAATGTTTTTCAGATTCCGTTTCCAGCCCAGTCACTTGCTGCTTTAATATGCACAGTAAGAAGATCCGCATCCAGGCCCTGAAGACCTACACAAGAGTCACCAACAGCCAGTGTCCCCAGGAAGCTGTGATGTGAGTGGGCCACGCCCTGAGCCAGGAGTGCGCTACCTGAGTTGCAGACAAGGGAAAGAAGGCAGGGATCGTGTCCCAGTGAGCCAGACAGACACACCATCTAACCAAAAGGGCCCTTTAGCCACAGAGGAACTGAGCCCACAGGAAGGAGTCCACCCTCCCTCCAGGCTCCCTTGCCAGCAGCTTGGTCACATCACCCAAGCTTCTTCAGTCAGGAGCCTGGCGGGCTTGCCCAGGGACAGCAAGAACAAGGTTCCTTTTAAGACCTCTTCTCCCACCCTTCCCCTTCCTCTTGGTCCAATCGGGGTCCCTCACCCAGGGAGCAAGGGCTGATCAGGTTTGGGAGCCAATGGGTCACACTCGTAGGCTAAATCCTCAAAATGCTCCATCTCATTATGCCCGCAGTTTCGTGAACAAAAAGAACAAGGAGATCTGTGCTGACCCCAAGGACAAGTGGGTCCAGGACTCCATGAAGTACCTGGACAAGATGTCTCCAGCTCGGAAGCCTTGAGCCGTCACCCCTGTGTTGAGAGACAGTCAGAGCTTGAGGACAATCTTATTTATTTTCCTTCCAACCTTCTTCGGGTGCAGAGTGATATTATTTTATTACAATGTACAGAGGTAGCACTTTCGTTAATAATTTAAAGTACAACCTTTCTTACGTAGTATTTTATTGTATTTAAGTTATTGATGTCTTGACTTTACCTGCCCTAAACCCTCACAAATGCAAGGTCTGGGGATGTGTTTTCTTTTCTGTGAGCTCGGTTAAGTCCGTGGCAAGGCGTGACTGTCCTCCCTCTTACGTGCCTTTGACATTGTGAAATCCTTCAGGGATCGCCAGAGTGAAGCTTTCTCATATTGTGAGAAAATCGGTGTTTTTGTACATGTATGTTGAGCAATGTTGTTGAAGAAATTAATCGTATTAGAAACCTGTGGAATGTTTGAATAAAAATATATATAATTTTAAACTACTTCGTTTTATTTTTTATGGGATAACATTCAGTTGGGAGGGTGAAAATGGCAGCAATGGGTGGCAATTTAGGGTAAGGGGGACACCCTCTAGGGGGTCTTTTGGACTCAACCGAGGATCAGGGAGGGCCTAGCAACCCCGGATCACACTGTCTCAGCCCTCTGACTCTAGTCTTTAACGTCCCCGGCGCTCATTCAATAGAGTCTTGATCCTCCTACCTTTTCTCACCACGCCGAACTTGGCCGGTCTCTCTCTCAATCTCTTGCAACAGCTGCAAACTTTTCTGTACCACCCCAGGTTTTCCATCTAATTAATAATTAATTCTCTCCAACCCAGGGCGTTACTCCAGAACCGAAAGGTGATCTAGGAGGAAGGCAAAGGTTAATGACCTAGAGCCCTCCCGCCAGCTTTCCATTGAAGACGGGTCTTCGACAGGGCTGACAGCTGGTGGGAGATGGAAAGCGTTCTTCAGACCTGGTTCGGGAAGGAGAGGAGGGGTGGGACCCAGGGGAAAGAATCCCACCTGGGCGAGCTCTGGAAAGACAGAGGGGTTTGGGGTTTTACAAAGCAAGGTCGGAGCCAGGTTGTGGGGGTTCTGGAATTTGAGGTGGAAGGCCAGTGGGTAAGAGCGACGCACTAAAAGCTTGGAAGCGGGAGGGAAGAGTCACATTCAGAGGCCGGCATCAGGAAGAGCGAGCCGGGTAGAGGGTGAGAGGGAGGACCCGAGAGCGTGGTGCAGACACACCCATGGGGGTCTGAGTGCAGCAGGGTGGTGGGCGGGGCGGGGTGGGGGAGGTTGGGAAGAATGGGCCAGATAGAGTCATATGCTAAGTGTTGTAGGAAAAGGAGAATGCCTGACCCGGGACAGGGAGCCTTCTCTTATAATTTTGCAAAGCAACTATGTATTTAGAGGGCCAACAACCCGGACACAGAAAATGAATTTACCCACATCCGTACGCCAGCCCCGAGAACTCGCAACCCCCCGTTTGATGGCCTGGGGCTGCCTTTGCCTGACAGCTCCTTACGGTCAAAATTCCCTTGTCCTTCGCGAGCGCTGCTGGCTCCTTTTTCGGACCAGAGGGACCAGAGGCCCACCACACGGAGGCACGGAGGCATGGAGGCCGGGCCCCTCACTAAGGGAAAGAAGGTTATAGCCCTGCCGGCCCAGCTCCTCGGGGTCTGTCGTCAGTGAGGGTGTGGAGACAACAACTCCAGTACACCTGGCAGCACGGCCAAGCTGGAGACTTGGCTCCTGGTCCCAGAACTGGCCCTGACCCTCTGCGTCACTTAGGGCAAGCCAGGCTCTCTTTTTGGTCTTAAGATACCCCATACAGAAGTGGAACGAGTACTGTGTCACAGGCAGGAAACGAGGGGGCCTGGCAGATGGCCTCACAAGCCCCCTCCAGCTATAGGAGCCACAGCTGTTGGATACTTGGCACTATCTGCTGGCTAGGGGAGGGTGGGGACACAAAGTGCCCAGAATGAAAACCATCAAGCCAGGTAGGAACCCCACCGACTGGCAGCCACCCGTACGTCAGATATGCCACGGATCTAGAGATAAGCTTTCTTCGCTTTGCTTTTCTAGCTAAGGAAACACCGCAGTTTACGGAAGACGATAAATATTTTCGTGATGAATGGAGACCACGTCCCCCAGAAAGCAAAAGCAACAGCAGGAGTGCGCGTTGGCGCTTCCGAGGTGCTGCACTGCTCGGACTGGAAGTGGGTAAGACAGGGTCAGACCCATGAGGGGGACGGAACAGGGGGAGAAGATAAGCTTTCCGTTAAAGTCCAGGGCAGGCTTCCGGGCTCCAGGAGCAATTAGGCCGCTAAGCGTCAGCCAGGTAAGGGTGTGCTTTGCAGCCACAAAGGCTCCGTCTGATTCTTACTTCATCCTTCCACGGTTCCTCAGCCAAGCTGGCTATGGAGACCTGGGCCCAGGCTTTCATGAAGTACCCGAACCACAAATCCCAAAGTCCGACGGCATGAAGACACCCCCTGAGCTGACAGCAGGCCACAGTGCAAGACACGGCCCAGCTGCTTCCCGCGAGGGTTGCCTGGCTGGCTGCGCTCTGGGATTATGCTGTTATATTTCCAGTCGGAATGACCTCAATAACATTAAACCTGCAGTTTCAAGTGATACAGCATCTTATTGAAGTTCCTGATGTTTCATGTCCCCTAACTTGAATGTTTGTGTTTTAAAAACCCACATCCTAACATTAACCGGTTTGTATCTGAGGGCTCCAAATTGTTTCCTCATCAACACGGGGTGAGGGGGGAGGGCAATGAACTGGGGAGTTTACTTGGGCTGACCGTTGTCCTCTTGGGCCCCTTTCCGATGTCCCCATGTGCGGAGGCCGACAGCTTGTTGGAGGCTGTAACTCACACCACGCTCTCGATACCTGCTCTCAGCATCTCCTCAGTTCTTGCTTTCGGCCCAAGCTCCTCCTTGGGTGGCATCTCAGGTCAGGAGTGGGCTCGGGCTGCACGCTGGCCGAGGCCCAGAAGTGTGGGGGAGGGAACGTTCTGACCATAGTGATGCTTCTAGGGGAAGGCAGAAGGGGAACACAGTTGGCTACAACCTGAAAAACTACCACCTACCGGAACGGCTAACACAGAAAGCCTGGCTAAGTGCTGGGGGGAATGCAGAACACGTGAAGCTCGGATACGCCGCCGGAGAGAAGTGTGGGGCGCTGTTGGCAGTTTCTAATAAAATTAAACACACTCAGACTCTCTAACTCAGAGAGCCGACTTCTAAGTAAATATTTACAGCAAATGAATTTGCACAAATACAAGAGGTTTGGACAGAAGTGTTTATAACCCTGCCTGTGGCAGCCCCAAAGTGGATGCATTCCATTGTCCACCAAGAGGAGAATGGACAAACGAACTGTAGTGTGTTTATACTTAGCCAGGAAAAGAACAAAACATTGATTTGGTTTTTTTTTAAAGCATTAAGCGTAAGATTTCAGACGCCCTCCAAAATGCATACCGGTGCATGTCACATGATTCCTTTTGTATGAATTTCAAGAACAGGTCACCGGGTTTGACAGAAGTCAAAGTAGCGACTACCTCCAGCAGATGAAGCTCAGGCCTGAGAGAGAGGCAGGGACGATGGGAATGTCAGTCTTGATGTGAGGGGTGGTTGCACAGGTTAAAAAAGTAATCAAGCTACGTCTGTGAGATTTGTGAATTTTATTCGATGTGCAATATATAAGTATATTCAAATAAATTTGTTTTAAAATAGCCCGAAACCCTTTGTACTAGTGACCCAGCAACCCAACGCCCACGAATGTGATGCAAACAGTGACGCTGATGAAAGATTTGTTACACTCATTACTGGGAATCCCAGTAAAATGGGCTAAATGCTTAATAGCAAGGTGTGGTCCAGCTACCCACATAGCCATTAAGAAATTAAGCTGTTGAAGGATATATAATGACTCTGACGAGGTTTTTGACATAACATTAACAGACAAATCGGAGACCAACCAGTAGCTAGTAAAATTCCTAAAATTTTCACATGGAAAGAAAAAAGACCAACAATATTTTTTCTGTGATTTTATGTCAATGTTAAGTGTGCAAGTGACCATATAATAATTTTATGCTTCTTAAGAGATGTTTTCCAAGTATTCTAAGTCAGCATATATGTCCTTAAAAACACGCACACACACACATAAAAATGTTTCTACAACATTGCTGACCTTACAGAAAAACTTCTGGTTTGTTGTTGTTGTTGATGTTGTTGTTTTTGTTTTTTTTGCTCACAGTTATAGCGTGTGCCGAATACAAGATTTTTCGTGTCTATTTAGTCATGGAAAGGGGCAGTCCCCAAGAATTTACCTCGATAATTTCCAATAAAAGGAAAGAGCGAGACCAAAGCTAGAAGCGGTGAGCCCCTGAATGGGCAACGGAAAAAATGGTGAGATGCCAAGACCCCGGTGGGTAAGGAGATCGCACACCTCAGTTTGCCTGGGACAATCCAGGTTCTTCACCCCTGCCTGGTTTGGAAGATAATTATGTGCTAATTCTCCCACAGAGGAGGGTCTCAATGGCTTCTAGGACCCCGGAACCATCAGTAAGTATCCCTGTTCGACTGTATGCGGGTCCAGATAATGCCCAGAAAGATGGCCCCATTGCCTGGAACGGAAGGGGCAGAGCTTGCCCTCGAGGGCTGTCAGTCGCCCTCTTCGGAGCCAGCTTTGGGCCCCTGTGAAATTTGCATAGGCTGAGAAGCCTTCGTTGTCAGGACACGAATGAAGGCAGGGCTCAAATGATTCCTGTTTGGGCCCAATGGAAAAGACAGCATTGCAGGTGGATGGGATGTTTATGAGCAAAGACAGAGAAAGGAAAGAAGGTGGTGTGAAGGAAAAAGTAAGGAGGTCTTACAATGTTGACAGGGGTGGGGGAGGGACTCCGTCCTTCCGTGTCCCAGTGGTAATATTCTCTTCCCTGCAGGCTGTCTTTCTCTGGAGAGGTCCGGTCTGAGGGGCAGAGACGGCCCGTTAGTGCTGTCTCTCCCCGGCTTGTCATTAGCATCCCCAGCAGTCGGATATCTGTTCTGTAAAGTGCAAAGATTACCCTAGACCGATACGCCTTAGGCAGGGGTGTCCGAGCTGCGACCCACGGGCTGCATGCTACCCAGGATGGCTGTGAACCTGACCCAACACAAAATCATACATTTACTTAAAATGGTACGAGACTTTTTTCTGTGCTTACATGTCCCAGCGTATTAAATGTGTGGTCCAAGACAACTCTTCTTCTTCCAGTGTGGCCCAGAGATGCTGAAAGGTTGGACACCCCTGCTTGGACCTTAAACAATACAATGAGTTGGACAGAGAGAAGCGTAAGTACAAGAAGGTGCCCCAGGTCTGCTTCCACGGGCAATTTTAATTTTAATCTAATACGTATATCGGAGCGTCCCATTAAGCATAGACTCCTTGAGCATAGACTTGGGCATGTAGACAGACCTCTGCCAGCTCTCTGGCGTGAGACAATGAGTCCTACCGTACGCCCTCACCAGGGAACGTCAGGTCTTTGAACTGGCTCAGGCATGATAATTGGGTAGGAGACCACGAATCCCTTCTACAGACACTCACATTACCTTTCTTCCCATGAAAGCTAGGATTTTCTGCCTACAGTCAAGCAGCACCTTAGTAAGTATCCCGTCTCTTTCATGTCTAGAGATCCCCAGGCTTTGGCTGGTCTGATTGCTCTGCTTCCCACTGCAGCCCTGGGGCTTCTCCAGGTAGTGGTGCCCGCCTTGTCTCTGCTGCTTAACCAGCATCACTGTCTGGCCTCTGCCTTCCCCTGCCCCTGTCCCCTTCCTCCCACTGAGACCCAAACCCGCTCCGCTCCGTCGTAGCAGTGGCTCTCCCAGCGTGGTCCCCAGGCCAGCTGCAGCAGCACCTGGGCAGAGCCCAGAAATGGGAATCACTGCCACCGTGTGCCAAGCACTTCTCGCGCATCAGCTCATTCGACTCTTACTACACCACCCTGAGCAATCGGTCCCTCCTAGGGGCTCAGCGAGGAAAGCAATTTGCTTCAAATCGCAGAACTCGTCAGCAGCAGGGACAGGACTTGAACCCATGTCTGGCCGACTCCAGATTTCAGGCTCCTAAACACACTCTCCTCTAATAAAATATTGGCTCCTGAAGCAGAGGGAAGGGCAGACAGGAGTCCTTGCATCCTGGAGGGTTTGGATGACCCCTCCCCCACTCAATTTGGAGGAGGGTTTAGGATGGACTTAACATGCAAGGTCCAATGGGCCAGATTTACTGATACGGGCCTACTTGCCCAGAATTTAGAATCTCATGTGTTAGCACAAATACCTGGGACTGATGCTAATGTTCAGCTAGATTGGCTAACCGCAGCCTAGGCTGAGAGAGAAGCCTGTAGTCGGTGAGGTTGAAATTCTGGAACTTCCCTCGGAGGTTGGGAAGGAGTCTGGAAGGCTCAGGGGGGCAGATCTGTTGAAATGGATCTGTTATGTGCACAGTGCTGGGCGATCCCCTCCCGGCACTCCTGGGGAAGGCCAGGGGAACACTCCCTGTGTGGAGGCACTGTGAAATGTTTTGATGAGGTCGTCAGAGGTGGGCAGCCTCCCAGGAGTGCCCCGGGGGCTGTTTACTGTCAGTGAGAGACGACCATGGGACAGGTGCGATTCCATGGTTCTCACACTTCAGTGCCCCTAAGAATATTAGTACTGGTGACAATTTCAGTAATAATGATGCCAATAGATGTCATTTTGGTGCTCCTATAATATACGAGCAACCCACTTCTAGAATCCCATGGGGAAGATATACTTCCAGGTACCACTCTGGCCCTCAAACCCACGTCGGTCAGGGTCTCAGAAAGAAAGAGAGGATGCTGAAAGTTGAATGATTTCAGGGAGGTTTTGTAGAAACGCTACTTATCAAGACGTGGGTTGGGTGTGGAGAAAACCTCGGTACCCTGAAGCTAATAACAGGGTGGTGAGCACCCCTGAAACTGAGAGAAAAGAACAAGACATGGTTCCCCAAGGCTGGAGAGTGTCATAGAGGGGGCCACCTAGAGAGAAGTAAAAACATCAGTTGAGGGCTGGTCGCACCCAGGTGAGGCACAGGGGAGGCATCGTAGAAGCAAAAGCTTCACCTTAACTCTCCCTCCCTCTCTCCCATGCCCTGAGGGGCTCCTTTGTGTCCAAACCCAAGCCGAAGCCACAGGACCTAAAATCCAATTCCTGTGTTCCCATTGGGTTAGCTCCCTAGGCCACAGACGAGGACAGAAAAGAACGGAATGTATGCCTGGAGAGACAAACTTGCAACCTTCTTTGCTGGATGGTTCTTGGCAATTGTTTGCATCCAAGTTATGTAAGACTCAGAAAGGAGTTGGAGTGCACTGTTTTTTTGATATTCTCTGGAAGAAATTGTGTAAGATTAAAATTGTTAGTGCTTGGAATGCTTTGGTGAAACTAGCTATTAAAGCTGTTGCAACCCCGAGGGTATTTGTGGGATGATTTTCACTTACTGATACAATTTCTTTTACAATTTTAGAATTATTTATCTTTTTTGTTTCTTTTTTTCTTGCAATGAGGTCAATTCTATTTTGAGGAGAATTCATCCATTTCTTCTAAATTAAATTTATTGGCATATAGACCCGGCTGGTGTGGCTCAGCGGATCGAGTGTTCGCCCGCGAATTAAAGGGTCCCCCCGTTAAAGTCCCAGTCGGGGCACATGCCTGGGTTGCAGACCAGGTCCCCAGTAGGGGACATGCGAGAGGTAGCCACACATCAATGTTTCTCTCCCTCCCTTCCCCTCTCTACAAATAAATAAATAAAATCTTTAAAAAATAAATGTATCGGCACACACAGGTTCCCGATTTTTCCCTGGCATCTACGGGCCCTGTGGAAAGGCCTCCCTCTTCTGTCCCTGCTGTGGGCTCTTTGTGTCTTGTTTCCTTTCTTCCTGGGTGGCCTCGTGAGAGCTTTAGCTTCATTCTAAGCGTGTCAGAAACCCAGCTCTGGGTTGCTTCAATGCCTTCTATTTCACTAAGCTTGGCCCTTTATTTCTCTGTCTTTTGCTCTCACTGTGCTCATTTTGCTGGAGTAGAAAGACTTGCGAGAATGGAAAACAGAGGGCAGAGCGGGCCAGGCAGGCGCAGAAAGGAAGCCGGGTTTGGGGGCCAGGGGTGAGCGGGGCAAGCGGGGCCCTCAGGCACAGGGCCTTGCCGGGGTCCTCTGGGGGCCCAGCCCCGCTCCTCTTCCCACCGCCCCGCTGCGGCACAGCAGCCCCCCAGCACCCCGGGCTCCTAGCTCAGGTGCACGCCCCCGGCCCGTCCGCAGCTGGAGAATCTCAATAGACATTCCTGAAAACAAGGGGCCTGGACAAATCGGTGACCTTCACACCATACCCGCCTGGGCCCGAGGTGCAGAAGAGGGCACCAGTTCGCGACGTGAGGAGCCCCTGTCACCAGGAGCTGGCTTTGATCTGTCTCAAGTATGGGACTTCTCCATGAAACGGGGCTTGGGAAAAGACTTTCGCAACTCAAAGTTTGAAAGCACCTTGGAGGTTATGTGTAAACAGACTAGTTCTCTCCACCAGCATCAGCCCTCACTTCCCATGAAACTTCAGTCGAGTTCTGGAATCTCTCTGCACGTCAGTGATCGTCCCTGTCAGTGGTCATGGTGACGGCGGTACATCCCCATCGAGACTAAAGGTATAATAACCTTTGCATGGCAGTCTTTCTCCACAAGAGTTATTTTTCATCCTGCTCTAAACAAGGCCGTGGAAAGGCTCCTTGGGTCACTTCCCATAGTGGGAAGCCGTAAGGAAGCAGTGCCTACCTTGCACAAGGGCTTCCCTCTTGCATTTCCTGGAAAACTCGTTGGCAGCCCAGACGTCAGCTCAACAGAATCAGGAGCCCCACTCATTTAGACTTGACCCTGCCCCTGACCAGGCAAACGGCTGTCTGGGAACCCTCACCCCGCCCTGTTTCCGTAAAAGGCAGGCGGAGGGGCCGGAGAAGGGGCTGAGACAAGCCCAGGGCCAAGGACTCTCAGGCTGAAAGTCCTCTGTGCAGCCTGCAGCCCTTCTGTGTCGGCTGCTCAGTGGCCACCTTCAGCCCCCAGGCGCTCCCTCAGGTGGGAGAGACCCCTCCCGCCCTCCCTCTTTCTCCCACCTTTTGCATATTGCTCTCTTCTTCTAGGAAGTCCTAGGTGAAGCGCCCTACTTCTCAGCCTATCAGAGCAATAGGGGTCTTGAGAGCTTCACTGTAACATCTAAGTTTAAAGACAGAAAGCAGAGCCCAGGTCGGGGACAAGAGGGGTCCCTCTCCCTGCCGCCCCCGCTCCCAGTTCACGGTGAAGCTGGAACGAAAGCCAGCCCCCCCCCCCCCCCTGCAAACCCAGCGCCTATTTCTTCTGCCCCAGCTGATCTTCCTAAACTCTGCCAATTGGGGGGCCCTGTCCAGGATCTGTCTGACT